>CATIWR010358941.1:0-19818 GCA_949677035.1 Omphalea diandra
AGATATAAGATTCAAAACTATGAGGTTGTTCAACAAAAACTTCCTCCTCAATGACACCATTTAAAAAAACATTTTTAACATCCAGTTTGAAAAGTTTGAAATTCATGTGACCTGCATATGCTAAAAGAATCCTAATTGCCTCTAATCTTGCTATGAGGCATAGGTTCATCATAATCAATGCCTTCGTCTTGGTTGTATCCCATAGCAACCAATCTAGCACTATTTCTAGTGATGAAACCTTGCTCATCTAACTTGTTCCTAAACACCCACTTGCAACTTACAATAAAGTGTTCCTTAGGCCTAGGAACAAGTTCTCATACATTGTTTCTCTCCAATTGGTTAAGTTCCTCTTGCATGGTAATTACCCAACTCTCATCATCAAGAGCCTCATTAATAGATTTTGGCTCAAATTGAGAGACAAATGCAAAATTATTATGTAAAGAATTGCATTGAGATCTAGTACTTACACCCTTAGATGTATCACCAATGATTAAGCCCTTTGGGTAGTGCTTGGAGAATCTTTAATCCTTAGGAAGATCTTGATTTGAGTTTTCCACTTATTGATGTTGAGGTTCCTTTTCTTCTCTTGATGACTTGCCTTCATCATGGTCTTTACCCATCTCTATTGTGGTTGACTCCAACTTCTATTTTTTAAAGTTACCTATAAGATTATCAACAAGGGAACATTTCCTGAGATCAAGTTTACTAGATTCATCAAATACAATATTCATAAACTCTTCAACAACCATAGTACTCTTATTGAAAGCCCTATATGCTTTGCTAGAGGTGGAATATCCTGGGAAGATCCCTTTATTTGTTTTTAAATCAAATTTTCCAAGATTATCCTTGGTATTCAAGATATAGCACTTGCATCCCAACACCCTTAGGTATGATAACTTAGGCTTTCTACGATTCCAAAGCTCATAATATTAAGAATGGGTCTTTTGAGATTTGTAATGTAACATGAAGTATTGATAGCTTCAACCTAAAAATAATTAGGCAATGAATACTCATTGAGCATAGTTCTAGCCATCTCTACTTGTGTTTTATTTTTGCTCTCTACAACATCATTTTGTTATGGTGTTCTAGGAGTTGAAAAGTTATAAAAAAAAATCTCATTCTCTAAGCAATAAGATTCAAATGATTCATTTTGAAATTCTTTTCAATGGTCACTCCTTATACAAGAAATGAAGTAACCCTTTTAATTTTAAACTCTTTTTGCAAAACATTTAAAAGCATCAATGATGTCATGCTTGTGAGCCAGAAATGATACCTAAATAAACCTAGAGTAATCATCAATTAAGACAAATGCATAATATTTTTCACCTAAACTAGCACTCCTAGTAGGTCCAATTAAGTCCATATGGGTAAGTTGAAGAGGTCTAGATGTACTTACAACATTCTTTGCTTTGAAAGAGAATGGATGTTGCTTTCCCATTTGGCATGGTCCACAAGTCTTGTCTTTAGACAACTTTATATTAGGAAGATCTTCCACTAGTTTTCCTTTTGATAAGCTTTGTAGGAGCTCCATGCTAGCATGTCCAAGCCTTCCATGCCAAAGCCAAGCTTCATTGCTAAGTGACATAAGACACTTGAAAGATTGGTTAGCCAAATTGTCTAAGTAATTAGGTAACTATTAACCTTCCTTTCACCCTTAAAAACTACCTTTTTATTCACCAAAGTGGTAACTCGGCATTCTTTAGGGTCAAAGGGACTTTATTACCCTTATCACATAATTGACTTACACTAAGCAAATTAATTGACTTACACTAAGCAAATTATGTTGTAAACCATCAACAAGTAAAACATCATTAATAAGAGAACAACCATTCTTACCAATTGCGTCAATGCCAATTACCTTAGCCTTGACATTGTTTCCAAAGGTGACATTGTCACCTTCCTTCTCTTTTAAGGCCATGAATAGCTTCTTGTTCCCCATCATGTGTTATGAACAACCATTATTCACATTCCAATCATTCACTTCATTGGTGGTTGCCAACCAATCCAACATAACACAAATAATTCATATTTGTTTTGGTACCCAAGCATACTTGGGTCCTAGGGGGTTAGAAAGATCCTCCAATTTAAAGTGAGCCTTCCTAATGTCACAATGAATGTTAATGTGATCAAACTTCATGCAATAGAGATTTAGAGTTTAGTCTTGTGAGTCTTCCTCCTATACATGACCTTGGTAGGAGTGGGGGTATTTCTCATACCATGATGATATGAATGTGAGGATGAGCATGAATGGATTAGTGTAAAAGTGAATTTTATGTATGTGTTGGGTTAAGCATGCTTCTTGGGGTAAATATATGCATGATTAGCCTTCTTAAATACAGGCTTTGAGCATTGATTTGCCTTCCCTTTGCCCTTAGGCAATGGTGGCTTAGTGCTTTGAGCACTTTTTCTACCAACTACCTCAATACTTGGGGCTTGAGGTGCTAATGAAGGTTATGATTGTAGATGAAGATGAAGATGAAGAGGCTCTATTGAAGCTTAGACCATGTCTAACTAAAGGAGGTCTTTGAGATACAATAAGTGTATTCAAAGCTTCCTTTCCCTTGTGGAACTTAGATATGGAATTTCTAAGCTCTATAACTTCTCCCTTCAAAGAATCATTCTCCTTTATCAAGGAGTTTAGGGAAGAAGATGATTTTGAAAAACTCTCAACAGATTTTTGGAGTTCTTAATTTGAAGTCCTCAATTCACTTACAAGATTGTTCAAGGATTTAAATTTATCCTCTAGTTTAAAGCATTTTTTCTTATAATATTTCATTTATGACTTGTATTTGTCACATTTCAAAGTGAAATCTTTTAAAAGCACATCATCTACATTGTCTAACTCATCATATTCTTCATAAGAATTTGGTAAAGAGGTTACCTCATTTGAAGAATCATCTTGTGCCATGAAGCACAAGTTTGCAACTTCCTTCTCTTCGTCCTCTTCACTTGAGCTATCATCCTAAGTTGCTTTAAAGCTCTTCCACTTCTCCTTATCTCCTTTTTTCTTCTTCTTTAGTTTGGGGCAGTCATACATGATGTGGCTTTGTTTGCCACATTCATAACATGTAACTTCTCTTAATCTTTCCTTGAGGTTTGAAATTGCTTTCTTGAAGTTACTTCTCTTTTTTCTTCTCCTTATCAACTCTTTTGTTCTTCTTGAAAGCATGGCCAACTCCTCATACTCCTCTTTGTCACTATCTTCCTCACTAGAAACAACCTCTAATTCCTTTTCTTTTCATGAAGATTTAAGAGCCATGGTCTTCCTTTTTGGTTTTTATGATTTGTCTCTTTGCCCTCTCATCTTCTTCATTTCTTCATCCTTCTTCAAGGCTAGCTCATGAATTAGAAGCTTGCCTATGACAGTTTGCACTTTCCCAATCTTTGGATTTGATTCTTGGATGTTGCAAACCCTAGCACCAAACTTCTTAAGAGGTAAAGATTTATGAATTTTTTTTGTTTACTTCATTATTGGTGAGAATCCTTCCAAATTACTTCATGTTAGTGATAATCAAAAGGAGCTTATTCATCATATCCATGATGCTTTCATTTTCCTTCATCATAAACAACTCCCATTCGGTTAAGTACATTTCTAGCCTACTGTACTTCACCAAAGTAGTGCCTTCATGGTAGTTTTCTAAGGCCTTCCAAATCCCATGAGCTATGGGGCAATGTTGGACCTTTCCTATCTCTTCTCTTAATAGAGAACTAAGAAGGATTGTCATAGCTCTCTTGTTCCTTCCATTAGTTCTCCTATGAGCTTTAACCCACTCTTCTCTTAGGATCAATTCTTCACTTCTATCTACCACCTTAGTAGGTGGCATCCACTCTTTAACTACGATGTCCCAAAGATCCACCACATCACTGTCTAAGTAAATTTCCATCTTATACTTCCAATGAGTATAATTGGATCCATCAAAATATGGCTTGAGATGGGTATGGATTCCTTCTTATGCCATGATCTTTTCTCACGCAATTAAGGCTTGAAATGAGACAAAGCTCTAATACCACTTGTTAGCCTTAGTGCACAAAGAAGAGGGATTGAATTAGTGAGAGATAGAAAATTTTGGAAGGAAGGAGAGGAATTCAGAGAATTGAGAAAGGGTATCGAGAAAGAACACATTATGTTTATAGTGGTTTGGGTTTTAAAAAATCCTACATCCACTCCCTAATTCTTTACACCAAACCTGTATAATGTGTTTTATGGCTCACACGCAACCTTTACAATTTGTGTTTTAAGGCTCACTCAAAACCTCACTTAAGTGTTTTATGGCAGTTGTGACAGATGCTTCACTTTTGTAAATTTTGATATTCCAACAGTTGCCTTAGACACATAGTGTGATATGGTTGTAGACTTGGTTCCCTCCTTCCAATTATGAAATTCGACATCATGAATCAGGACGTAAATACCACTGGGAATCCCTCTGCGTGTCTCTTAAGTTTCCATCGACTACATCGCAGCTATGATTTGCTTCACAAATTCTTTTAGCGTAACTTCATCCAACTTTGTTGCAAGGTCACAATCTCGAATTAAAGGATCCTGATTGTGAATTTAGATGTCTTTCTCAAAGTTAGAGATTTAAATTTCCATCCAACTTTCAATGGAAACCTAACTTAAAAACTGCAAGAACAACACTTAAGCAAGATATTAGTGTCTATCAATCTTTATTATCAAGATCAAAAGAGGTCTTTGACTTAGGTTTAACCAACCTATTCAAACACCAACTTACTCGCACATGAAACTGATGAAATAGAAAGTCAAAAAGATTAGGACAAAATAATGCAAATCATAAAGGAGGAAGTAGCAAAATAATTGAATGCTAAGTTCTTAGACATAGTCAATTACCTTAAATAGTTGGCTAACATAGTGCCAATGCCAAGAAGGATGGAAGGCTAAGGATGTGTGTAGACTATAGAGACTTGAATTTTCATGCCCAAAGGATGATTTCCCTTTGCCCTATATTGATGTGTTGGTGTATAGTGTGGCATGTGTTATGTATTCTTTTAAGGATAGGTTTTCTAGTTATAATTAGATTTTCATGCCTATCATTGATAAGGTAGAGACTATTTTCATCACTGAATACGGCATGTATTGCTATAAAGTATGATGTTTGATCTAAAGAATGATGGAGCAACTTATCAGTAGATGGCAACCATTTTGTTAATAACTTGAACCACAAAGAAGTAAAGGTATATTTGGATGGCATGATAGCAAAGTCTGAAGAAACAAAGGAAGAACTTTTTAAAGCCTTCAAAAAGTTTTTCTGAAGAGTTTACCAGTATAACCTTAGACTCAATCCTAAGAAATGTGTATTTGGAGTTACATCATGTAAGCTATTGGAACATGTGGTGAGTGAGAAGGGTATTAAGGTAAACCCAAATAAGGTAAAGGCCATTCAAGATATGCCTACACCAAAGATAACAAAAGTGGTTAGAGGATTTTTAAAATGTCTCTAATACATCAGTTGATTCATAGCCAAACTTACTCTTACCTATGAATCCACTTTCAAGTTATTAAAGAAGGTTCAACCGATAGTGTGGAATGAGTAATGTGAATGGTCATTCGAGAAAATAAAAGAGTATTTCCAAGTTCGATAATGCTAAGGTCCCCAAAGCTAGAAAGCCATTGATTTTATATTTGACAGTGGAAGAAATCTCTATAGGAGCAATATTGGTACAAAAAGATGGATAAGGGAATCAGTACATCTTGTACTACCTTAGTAAGAAATTACTTCCATATAAGGAAAAGTATAACTAAATAGAGAAAATGTGTTTGGCATTGGTATGGGCCATAAAAAAGTTGTGGCATTATTTTCAGTTATATTCAGTTGAAGTAGTTTCAAAGTTTGATCTAATTAAGTACCTATATGAAGCCCCCTCTTTAACTACAAAATTGGCAAAATGGCTAATACTTTTGACATCAGATATGTTACTAAAAAGCTAGCCAAAGGTCAAGCAGTTGTAAAATACCTAGCCTACCAACTGATCGTAAATAGTGAATCCAAGCTTCATTGATTCCCTAATGAAGGGTTAGGAATAATAAAGGCCTAATAGTGGAGAATGTACTTTGATGGAGCAATAAATAAGAAAGGGGCTAGTGTGGGTGCAATTTTGGTATCAACAAAATGAGAGTTGTTCCTAATGGCTAAGAAGCTAGATTTTAAGGTAACTAATAATATGGTTGAGTACAAAGCTTATACATCTGGGTTGAAATCATTAATCCTAATGAGGGTTAAAATGGCTTAAGTATTTAAGGATTTACTGATGGTCATTTCATAGATAAATGATGATTGGGAATTCAAAGAAGAACACTTGAAATTATATTTGGAACATCTAAAGAAGTTAACCTACAATTTCTAAAGGGTCATATTCCATCATCTTTCAAGAGAAGAGAATGCAATTATTAATGCCTTAGTTACTTTGGTATATGTTTGGGATGGGCCTGAAAAAAGATAGAATGAAGTCATTAATCACTCTCAAGTCCCTAACACCATGTTATGTCAAAGAAAAGGTGTTACAAGTCATTGTGAATAGTCACCCCTAGCATTATGATGTGCAGATATACTTGGAGAGTGGTAAATATCCCTAGGGAGCAAAAAAGAAGGATAAGGATATAATTTGAAAGCCAGCTTCCCAGTTTGTAGTCTATGATGGCATGATGTACAAGCATATGTTGAGCGGAGTCCAGTTAAGGCGTTTGACAGAACAGGAAGCAAATAGAGTGATGGAAGAAGTACATGAAGGGGTATGTGGTCCCTACATGACTAAATAGATTTTGAGGATAGTTTATTACTAGACAATAAAGGATCAATACTGCATCAGAGTTGCAAGTAGATGTCATAAGTGTCAGGTTTATCGCAGCCTCAACCATTTACCTTTGACAAAGCTACAGAATTTGCATTCACCTGGCCATTCACATAATGGGGTATCACATGATTAGGGAAATCAAACTAGCTTTTGTAAGAGGACATAAGTATATTGTGGTTGCAGTCAACTATTTCTCTAAATGGGTGGAAGTCGAATCTTTTAACAAGTTGGGGGTATAGCAAATAGCCTGATTCAAAAAAAGAACTTGATTTATTGTTATGGGGTATTGCATTATATTATCACCAATAATGGAGTGCATTTTCAAGCAAAGGTCAAAGTAATCTTGGAAAAGTATGAAGTGGCCCATCACAAATCTTCACCTTATAAAGCATAAGCAAATGGAGCAATTAAGACTATCAATAAAAATGCTAAGAATATCCATACTAAGATGGTTGAAACTTATAAATACTGGTAAGAGAAATTGCCTTTTGTCATGTAGGGTACCAACCATAGCCAAAACATCGATGGAGATGACATTGTATTCCTTAGATATGGGATAGAAGTATTATTGCCAATATAGAAAGAGATGAAATCTCTCTTATTATTAGTTGAAACAAAGATCCTCGTGTACTAGTAGGTGAGGAATCAATTTGAATAATCGATTTTATTGGACAATAAGATACTGAAGCCCTCTAGCATATTTAGTTATACCAACCAGAATAATGCATACCTTTAACAAAAGGGTCAAGGCAATCATAATAAAGGTTGGTGACATAGTGTTGAAGAAATGCATCCCTAAGTTCAAGGTCCTCAAGGAAAATTCAAGCCGAATTGGGAAGGTCCCTATGTGGTTTAGAAAAATTTATTCATATGGCAATGTGAAGCTATCTAACATGGATCAGAATGAATTCTCTAAGTTGATGAACTTAGATAGGTTAATGAAGTACTTTATGTGAGGAAGTGAGAAAAGTAAATAAGCTTACTAAGTCAAAAACTTGAAAGGGTGGCTTAGGTAAAAATTACGACACAAAAAGAAAACAAAAGAAAAGAAAAAAAAGTAAAAGAGTCTGCTAAGTTGAAACCCGAAAGGGCGACTTAGGCAAAAATTAAGACATAAAAATAAGTAATAAATAAAAGTAAAAAGCCAAAACATGTGAATAACTACTGGGGAAGCCAACAACAAAGTGATATAACGAGGGATAATAGCTAAGGGGTAGGGATGAAGGATCAGCAGCCAATAAGTCAAAGGTGTTGATTGAGACAATTGGATGATCTAATTTGATAGTATTAAAAGTTGTTTCCATGAATTCAATTAATATATAATATGCAAGTTATAATGATTCATGGTAAGCATAATGTTAAAAGGGAATGCATTCGCATGATAAAAGTAGTCTTTATCGAACATTTCTTTAAACTAAATGAAATATAAGAAAATTTTCTCCTGTGTTTATTGATTGTTGTTGTGAATGTTTTTTATAAAAATTCTATGCCACTGATTGTTGTTTAACCAAGCCTTAAAGTTAATGTCATTAGAGGTAGTGGCCTTAATCGAAAAGATATGGTAGATGTTGTAATTAGCCCAAGTAGCCTATATTTTATCTAGAAAGTGTTGGGTCAATGATCCCATGGTAAAGGATGGAAGAGATTCCATTACATCTTATATGGACCCAAATTGATGATACACTCCAATAGGATCATAAAAAATGTTGGATTATATAGCCAAAATGATCATGCATCCTCTATAAATTCTAAAAGTAATGTCAATCAACCTTTACCAAAGGCAAATCTAACAGATATCAGAGTCATTAATATGAGAGAGTCACTCAATCCATTCAGCTATGGTGGAGGCATGTCATGACAAATGATAGTTTAAATGGTGTTGCAAAAAATAGCACCTAATATCCATAGCTGAAGCCTCCAACAAGCCCCGTTTCTCTTATAACCAAATTTGGAAAAAAAAATAATAATAGAAGAAAGCCTATTGGGTTGAAAATCTAAAAAGGCAGCCTAAGCAAAAATGATTAGCCACTAAATTGAAAACTCGCACTTCAAGCAAAAGTTAGAGGAGTTAAAAAAGAAAAAGAAAAAAGAGAAAAATAATAATAATAAATATCTAGTGGAAGAAACTGATACCTAAAGCGGTAACAGACTCTTAGTGAAAGGCTCATTAATGCCAAGCAACACTTTGTTTAACCCTACTATAGTCTCACCAAGGATTGTTGGGACCAGTGTTTTCCTCAACTCAATTTCTTTAATAAGAGGCAAGACATGCAAGTCAATTTCCCCATCATCCTTCATAGTAGGAATTCCCTCATTAAGACAACCACTAAAATGTGGGCTTGTGTCACCCTATCATGACCCCTAGAGGAATAAAGAGTGAGAAATGGGTATGTGAGATCTTTCTCTTCTCCCAAAGTGTACATGGGTACTTCATCATAGCATAAATCTAATAATTTCATCATTTTTTGTTATATATGAGTAATCCAAGCATGATAGTGTAATTTGATCAGCACCTATGATTTGATAATCTAGAATGGCACCAAATTCCTCTAGCAATTTGTAAACCTCAATATCTCTAAAGTGGAAAGAATGGCTAATAGAGTCCCACAAATCACAAGTGGCTCGAAGAAAATCCATGTTGATTCAAATAGATGAAAGGAAACAAAGGGCTTTGAAACCTCCCCAAGGCATATTGAACCAATTTTGGGGTGGAAGTGTCTTCAAAAATACTTTGCTCATGTTGAAAAATGTAAAAATAATAATTTTGGGCATGAAAATTGAGGAAGGGGTATTTATAAAAGGGAAAGAAGGCGAATAATGCCTAACAGCTATATATAGTGATTCTTAGATCTACAAAGTTCACAAATTATCTATATAGATAAGTTATTGGTCTACATATATAACTTAAAAGTTTGTACAACCCACTTTTTCTATATATTCTTTGATAGAGTTTCTCCAGCATTTTGGCTATCTGAATTCACTTATACCTATCATAAAGGGTATAAACATGTCCAAAAATACAAAATTTGCACAAGCACTCACCCAAATCGAAGGTAAAAATATCATAATAGAAAATGGGCATTCATTTTTTGTGGAAGCGATAGAATTCAATAAAATAGAGGCATATTCACCTCAAGAATTACCTTAAAGTCCTAACCATCCAAAAACAACATTAGAAATGGGCCTTAAAATTTGCGTAACTATCATCCTATAATTCTAAAATGCTAAACTATTTCAAAAGTAAAAAGAGAAGAAAATTTCTAAAATCTAAATAAGAATGGGTGGCAATGATTGGCTTAGTCATTATCCTCCTCCTCGAAGGTGCCTACATAATCTTTCACCTTAGTATGTGCTCAATCCTCCATCTGCTCCATTTAGGACTGAAGCTCCACCAGCTGGATCTGTGCCCCTTTGCTCTTAGGCCTAATGGTAGACCAACTCTTGCAAAATACATAGGGGTTAGGTTTGATAGTTCACTATTGCACACATAAGAGACAAGCACACTCTGGTATATGCTTACATCTTACTAACCTTGACCTCATGAGTTTATTGCATTAAGAACCTCATTAATGCAGCTATGAGGTCAAAATTGCCTCAACTTGAATGCAGAGTATCTATAAAGAAGGAAGCAAAGTCAATAAATAGAATAAAAAATATGAATAAGAACGATAGAATGATGAAACTTAAATGGGTCATGCCAGTTGGCTCAAATGTGCATGTCGATCGAATGATCTCTAAAGCCATCATTGAGCCAGTAAAAGAGGCCACACACATCTCCACCAGGCTATCTAAGAAGGCATCTAATCACTAGCCATAACAGGCTCTAAACTCTTGGCTTCTCCTATACAGGCTCGTTTGTGACCCCTCATTATAGACATAGGCTCTATAGACCTCCTCCTTAAATAGCCAATCATACCTTAGGTGCCACAACATAGTATGGTCACTATATGGGCCTCATAGCGAAGGAATGCATGAATGACTGCCTTAGCAATTAAGAATGTCCCCATCAAGGCCTCATGCATCCACGTTGGATATCCATTGCGGCCTACCATGAGCTGCTCCTTAGGTATGAACATAAGAGCATGCTATAACTCATATTCCTTAAAGTTCATTCCCTAAAACATGTCAAAGGGAAGACACAGAGGTATGGGTCATGCATCAAGTCCTTCGTACCATAGTAAAACCTGCTCATCAAGATACCACTCTCAAATTAAAGGCCCACTAGTAGGCATCATCCAAAGGAGTAGCCCTTAGCCTCGACCACATAGGGTTGTGATGTATCTGTTAGCCCCCTTTTAATCTAAACAAAGCTACAAGCAAAATAAAACACCAAAATCGATTGATGCAAATGTTAGACCAAAATTTATAAAAAAGTATGAAATTTGTTGGCCTAGGGCACTAAGAAGGGGGATTAAATTAGTGTTTGATTAAAAATTAAAATGAAAGATAAATGTGTTTTAAGAAGTTGAAAAGGAGAAGAGAAAAATTGGCACAAGTGTTTATAGTGGTTTGGGTGTTAACAAAGAGACATTAGTCTAAAACTATCAATAAATCTTTAAGATGTGCTAGGCAGATTTAGCATTAAATGATTGTCAGGTGGAAGTCGTGGTCGCTATTACCATTTTGCAGTCACTAATTTCGAAATTCCATTGTGGAGCTAAAAATTTTGGCAAAAAACCCCATTTGTGTCTAACGGCTAGTCCATGTGTCAGTTATCCATTAGTTGTCTAGAAAAATATAGTCATTGCATTCTAACAACTATCAAAAGTCACGATCACAAGATAACTATGTCATGGCTGACTAAGACTGTGAATTCCTCTGTTTGGAGAGGAAACTATAACTCATTGTGTGACATCCCATTTAATAATCATTAAAATTATCTCTAAGTTTATCCATTGTCATTAAAAGACCCGATTTGAATTTTTTTTTTCCATTATGTCTCTTATTCACCACATAGTAACTATTTACAACAAAGCATACATGGATAAACAAACTAAAATACTAATTGACTGCATACTAGCCGAACCTCTATTACACTGCTAGATAGCAACTTCGAAATGTGTACTGGATGCAATCTTTAGTCTACTCTTCCTGAAAGAAAATTTAATGCAAAAGAGTAAGTTTGCATACTCAGTAAGTGAATGCATAACTATACTTCAATCTCAAATAACATAACAAACATTTAAATATTAATAACTCATCATCATATCCATGCACAAAATAAAGAGTTTTTACTTTTAAATGCCACATAGCCTATCAAATGTTATTGCCACACAGGTTGTTGCCACATAGGCTATAGATCTCATTACCACACAGGCTATCGAATGTTATTGTCACACAGGCTATCAAATGTTACTGCCACATAAGCTATCAAATGTTATTGCCACATAGGCTATCAAATGTTATCACCACACATGTTATCAAATGTTATCGCCACACAGGCTATCAAATGTTATCGCCACATAAGCTATCAAATATTATCGCCACATAGACTATCAAATATTATCACCACATAGGTTATCAAATGTTATCACCATACAGGCTGTCAAATATTATCGCCACACAGGCTATCAAATGTTATCACCACACAGGCTATCAAATATTCTCAACATCTCATGAAAATAAATAAGTCAAGAGCATAACAATCTTTCATCTATGTATTCCACAATATCATCACATTAAACAACATTTCATTCCATTGAGTATAAGTTCATGGTATTTAACCAATCATACATATAGTACCATTAGTTATTTACTTACCTCCTCCTTCAAGCTTATTTAGTCGTGGATGGTCCTGGCTTATTCCCACTATTATCCTTAATGGCTTGAGGACCTATTTCAATACACCAAATTAATTCATGATGATAAAGTAATATTTTCATCTTGTTATGCAACTATGGCATGATTCATGCAAGTGGACCTAGTTTTTATGCATATTTTCCTTATATGGCAGCCTAAGATTACTATACTCTAACAGCAATAACTCCAAATATAATCACCCAAATTACTTGATTCTTTTTTTAAAATAAACTAGACACATAATGATATAACATATTCAAATTTCAAGCCAATATCATACACATAGAAAATGTGGTGAATTTTTGAATTTTGCCTTATTGCAATGTCATCTCAGTCTGAGTAGGTCTTACATTCTTGGGTGTATCTCAAATTGTACTAATTTAATTGTGATAATAACCAGTTACAAAACATATAAAGGAACATTTTTTATGTTTTACTCATTGTCTAATTCAATATATAAAGTCACCAAAACAAAGGACCAAATCTCAGGGTGAGCAGGTTTGTAACATGTTGACAAATAATCACAATGAAGGGACAATATCTCAACAACCATGCTGGATTTTGCAACAATATTTCACATACATGTAGATAATACATAAATATACAACTTTTAAGTTTGTACCATCATCAAATTCTGAATCTATAGCCATCAAATTCTTGGAAAATAGAATTAAATGAAATGTGAGGTTTCATCCTGGTACAGGGTCAGTCCCAATCATTAAGCCATATCTCTTTCCACAGAGCCAATAAATCAAAACTTATTTACAGGCATTTATATGGGATATAAAGCTACAAGTTTCATGTTTTTCACTTTGTCAAAATCAGAATATAAGGCCATCAACATATAAGAAAATAGAAGACTGAGATCATCTCGGTTCGTATGTGACCCAGCCCTACTGAAGGAGTTATATCTCCTCACGCACACAAAATCAAGCAAAAATGTTTCATAGGAATTTATATGAGACATAAAGCTACAACTTTCATATTTTGAACTTTCCCTAATTCCTCTTCTAGGGTTATGAAATCATAGGTACAAAATTCTACTCTAATAGTAAAACCAACAAAATCAGCTCTTGTTCTCTTCGATTACAACTTTCATCTAATAGCTCTACCTCAATTACTCCATAATTCTCACTAACCATGCATGATTAACATGCCATGAGAGGTTAATTTCAGTTGAGAAGAAGATAAATTAACTTACCTATTATCCCATAATTAGAAAACCTTAGGACTTTTTCCCTATGCAGCTCACTCTTCTCCCTCTCCTTCTTCTTCTTCTTCTTCCTTTCTTTCTTTCTTCCTTAGCTCTCTCTTTCTTCTGGTATAACTCACGGTTTTTCCTCAATAATCTGACCCTAAATGTCATATGTAAACTTATTATAACAAGATAAAATCATGGTGTTTCATTTCCATTGGTTGGAAGTTCACTTTTCCTCTTTTAGTCCATTTTCTTCACTCCTTAGGCACCTTCATCCATCTCCTACTCCCTATATGCTCCTTATACTTTTAATTAAGCTCTAAAACACCATTATTTATGATACTATAACATGCACACAACATAAGATAATTTTCCATGCAACTATGCAAACATTACATATATGTTCAAGTGCCCCAATTGTAAGGGTGCAAGTGTCATCGTTGTGTTTCTCCAATTCACATGTCTAAAAAAAATCATTTATCCATTGCATATTTTCAAATATAGCATAATTAAAATGCATATGATTTAGGTTGAGGATGTTACACCTTGAGTCATGGGCGTTACCAAATATTCGCCCTCTTAGTTTTTTATCTTCAGCAGTTACCTAGGACACTAGGTACCTTGTGTATGTGGCTTTGGTTTCCTTCTTTGTTAATACGAAAGTCACGGTCGTGAATCCAGACGCGATATCCATCGCTAATTCCTCGATGACCAAAGCTTTACTTCCTTTAGCTATGTCGCGATTGCAAATTTCCCGTGAATTCCTATAGACTAGTTTTATCCATCCTTGTGACTTATTCGCTGTCACAAATCATAATTTACACACCACAAATTTGAGTAACTTTACAAGGTTAGAGAATTTGAATTCCATCTAACTTCTAATGAAAAAACCAACTTATAATCTACAACAAAACACTAAATGAAAGTATTAGTATTGATTGATCTTTTTTGTCAAGATCAAAAGAGATTCATGACTTAGGTTAAACTAACCTAGTCTCACAATCTCCCCCTTTTGTGATACCCCTTTTTCATGACTTAGGAAAATAGATGCATGAGTTGTAAAGTTAGAATGGTGAAAGATTTAATGAATACTTAAAAAATTTTTGGTTAATGATCAAAGTAAATTTTTAAGTATGAGTGACAAACAATGCTCTCCCTCAAGTTATGCTTATTTCTTCCAAATTATTTTCTCCATACAATTCTCTCTCCCTTTGGCAAGATCAACAAAAGGGTAAAAGGAGAAGTGCAAATAAAATGCATAAAGATGAGATAAAATGAAAATTAGGAGCAGATATTATTTCATAGAATCATAAGAATAACAATAAACATAAGAGTTACAATTAACATAAAAATAAATTCAATCACATAACAGATGAGACAAAGGATTGGAAAACAAACATTTTGTATTTATTTATAAGCTATGGCATCAATAACTTTACATCAAAGCAAAGGGAAAAATATAAAGAAATCCTAGTCTAGAAGATTAGAGAATCATCATCATCTCCATAATCATCTTGCTCTTCACTGTTGCCTCCTCCTTCGGCTTCGTCTTTATCTTCAACCTCTTAGTTGTCTTCCTTCTTCGGTGTATCCTCATAATCTATGAAATCGGGAAGATGGCATGAAGGAACACCCATCTTCTCTTTCAAGTCCACCAGATCACTTTGGAGGTGAGAAATAAGGAGAATCTCCTCTTCAACATTTGCATCATCTTATCCAACTTTTGGTTAATGGTGGCAAGAGAAAGTTTAGACTTAGATTTTAGTTGAGGATGTGGGATTGGTATCGCTCCTTCCTCAATGACAAGCCTTTTTCTTTTGGAGGCTTGAGATGTTTCCATCTTTTTAGGCCTAAATGCACCCAAAGTATAGGCATAGGAGTCTGAGTGAATGGCTTTGGCATTGATAAGATAGATGAGGTCTAAAAAATTTTGGGAAGGAAGGAGTTTCTTAGTGAGGAATTTTTCATTTTCCTCATTAAGAGCCCAACAAATCTATAGATGGCAGTTACATGGGAAGGAAGGAGAAATTGGCTCTTAGGTTTAGTGCTCATGTGGATCAAATTGATGCACAAGATAGCAGCCACATTAGATAAGTTTGTTTTTCACAAGATAAAAAATAAATGCACGGCCTTTTTCAGATACTTTTTTGTTACCATCACCTCTAGCATTAATGGAGAAGGTGATGATATGGTGAAGTAACCAAAAAGGAAGAGTTTAAGGTGATGATACGTTGAAGTAACCAAAAAGGAAGAGTTTTGATGTATTTGGCTAAAGAAGTTTTAGGATCATGCTTGGTCTCAATTGAAACTTCAAACTAAAATTCAGAGTAAATAACATCAAGTGTGGAGATAATGAATGGAATGTTGTCTCTGACTTGAAAATGGAAGAGGTTGGATAATTGTTCAAAAGTAATAAAATAAGGATCTTAAAGCTCGAAAAACTAACCTATATTGTCCTACACAGGATTTGGCTTTGCGACTAAGAGTTACCGCGCACATGAATTCTCTCACAATCTTTTCATATATGGGTTCATCCCGAAAGATGAATTCATTCCATCCCAAGTTGGAGAAAAACACGTGAATCACATCTTTGATCCCAAAAGACTCTAAAATAAAGGAAG
This sequence comes from Omphalea diandra, assembly GCA_949677035.1. NCBI lineage: Eukaryota > Viridiplantae > Streptophyta > Magnoliopsida > Malpighiales > Euphorbiaceae > Omphalea > Omphalea diandra. The sequence goes on from CATIWR010358941.1 coordinate 16,426, forward strand.
AGGGAATTTTATTTGGAATGATGATTGTGGAGGCATTGGCTTTATAACAATCCTTCTCCTCTTTAGTAATCCCTTTCATTTAATGAAGGGCTGGTGGTGCAGAGGGTTGGGCTACTGTCTTGCCCTTCTCTGCTTTTGAAGCTTTCTTTGAAGCCATTTAGAAAGTACAAAGATTTAGAAAGGTTTGAGAGAATGAGAGAAGATAGATGATTTGTTATAGGTTATAGTAATGAAAATGACTATTTAGAAGGCTTATATAGCCATAGAAAGGGTGAATAAACAACTAGAAATGACTAGAATGTGATTAATGAAGGGTTGGAAATGGTTGACAGTCAAATCAAATTAATGTGTGGTCGTTACTATAAATCGCAACCACTAATACAAAGTTTTGACCGCTATTTTTGAAAAATGTGAGTAACAGACAAAAAATAGTCAAGAATCAGTGCGTACAATGATCAAAAAAATTGAATTTTTAATAAAATTTATGGTGGAGAGCAAAAGTCGTGACCTCGAAGTAATGGTCGTCAGCTTGTGATATGATCTTATAACTTGCGATCGTGAGTCAAGGATAGCGACTGCGAATTACAAGGCAATAAGGATAATAATGAAAAGGCAAATTTTGACATTTTAAGTTTTGATCCACTTAATATATTGATGCTTAATTTATGCAATTTGACATAGAAAAGCACAATTGCATTTAAATTTAAGACATCCAAGAACAAATATCACATACAACCAAACATATAGCAATCAAACAAGAGATCAAGCTTTTCACTTTAGGGAGCTTCCATCAAACATTCCCAATTCTCTCTTAATGAAGTTCAATCTTTCTTCATTTAGAGGTTTAGTGAAAATATCCGCAAGTTGATAAGTTGTGTTTGAAATTCTAACACAACATCACCATTTTGGACATGATCTCTAAGAAAATGATGTCTAATATCTATGTGTTTGCTCCTAGAAGTTGGATAGGATTCTTAGAGAGATTAATTGCATTAATGTTGTCACATTTGATAAGAATGTGATCAACAACTTTGTCGTAGTCCTTTAATTGTTGTTTCATCTAAAACACTTGGGTACAACAATAATCTGCAACTACATACTCAGCTTCGACGGTGGATAAGGCAACTGAAACTTGCTTCTTGCTAAACCAAGACACTAAGCATTCCCCTATAAATTGGCAAGTTCCAAAAGAACTTTTTCTATCTAATAGACTACCAGTGTAATCCGCATCTGAGTAATTTATGAGACTAAAAGGTGAATCTTTAGGATACCATAGAGCTAAGTGTAAGGTGCCATGCAAATATTAAAAAATCCTTTTTACTGCATTTAAATGTGTTTTTTTGGGATAGAATTGAAACACATGCATACACTAAACATAATATCATACCTAGAAGCAGTAAGATAGAGTAGAGAACCGATCATACTTCAATATCTCCTTTCATCAACTGTGTTACCCGATTCATCTTTGTCCAATTTGATGGTACTACACATGGGTGTTTTTGCTAGTTTGCATCCATCCATGCCAAATTTCTTAAGTATGTCCTTTGTGTGTTTGGCTTGGTTGATGAAGATTCCTTCTTTGGTTTGCTTGATTTGGAGACTAAGGAAAAACTTGAGCTCTCTTATCATTTTCATCTCGAATTCCCTAGTCATACATTTAGCAAAATCCTCACAAAGAGATTCATTAGTAGCACCAAAAATGATATCATCAACATTAGTGTATCATGTTTGTACCTTTTAACAAATAAAATTGTGTCCAACTTTCCGTTTTAGAAATCATTTTTTAAAAGAAATGAATTAAGCCTTTCATACCAAGCTCTTGGAGTTTGTTTCAACCCATATAAGGCTCTATTCAATTTAAAAACATAATTTGCAAAACTATGTGATTAAAAACCAGGAGGTTGCTCAATGTAAACTTCCTCCCTAATAACCCCATTTTGAAAAGCACTTTTGACATCCATTTGAAAAAGTTTAAAATTCATATGACATGCATAAGGTAAAAGAATCCTAATGGTCTCTAACCTTACAACAGGGGCATAGGTTTCATCATAGTCTATGCCTTCCTCTTGGTTGTAACCTTTTGCAACCAATCTAGCTTTATTCCTAGTGATGAATTCTTGTTCATCTAACTTATTTCTAAACACCCATTTGCAACCCATAATTTGGTGTTCCTTAGGCCTAGGAACAAGTTCCCACATATTGTTTCTCTTGAATTGGTTCAGTTCCTATTGTATAACAATCACCCAACTCTTATCATCAAGAGCCTTATCAATCAATTTTGGCTCAAATTAAGAAATGAAGGCAAGGTTATTATCTAAAAGATTAAGTTGAGATCTAGTACTTACACCCTTTGAAGTATTACTAATAATTAAGTCTTTGGGGTGATGCTTGTAGAATCTCTAATCCTCCAATTCCAATTTTTCAAAGTCACCTACAAGACATCAATAAAAAAAACCTTTCCTAAGATCAAGCTTACTAGATTCATAAAAAATAACATTCATATTCTTCAACGACCATAGAACTTTGGTTACAGACTCTATAGGCCTTGCTAGAGGTGGAATAACCTAAGAATATACCCTCATTAGTTTTTTAGTCGAATTTCCCCAGATTATCCTTGGTGTTCAATATATAGCACTTGCATCCAAATACTCTTAGGTATGATATATTGGGTTTTCCACCATTCCATAGCTCATAAGATTTTTTTATTGAGAATGGGACATTTAAAAACTCTGTTTGCTATATAACACGAGGTATTAATGGCTTCGGCCTAAAAGTAATGTGGTAAAGAATACTCATTGAGCATAGTTCTAGCCATCTATACTAGTGTTCTATTTTTTGTCTCTACAACACCATTTTGTTGTGGTGTTCTAGGGGTTCAAAAATTATGAAAAATCACATTCCCTAAACAATAAGATTCAAAGCATCATTTTGAAATTCCTTTCTATGGTCACTTTTTATAGAAAAAACGAAGTAACCCTTTTCATTTTGAATTATTTTTAAAAAACTTTTGAAAGCATCAAAGGTATTATACCTATGAGCTAGAAAGGATACCTAAGTAAACTTAAAATAATCATTAATTAGGATTAGTGTATAATGTTTTCCACCTAAATTGGCACTCTTAGTAGGTCCTATCAAGCCCATATGAACTAGTTGAAGGGATTTAGATGTATTTACAACATTTTAGCTTTAAAGGAGGATTAATGTTGCATCCCCATTTGGAAAAAACCACATGTCTTATCTCTTGAGAAACTTAGCTAGGAAGACCTTCCACTACCTTTCCTTTAGATAAGCTTTGTAAGAGCTCCATGCTAGCATGTCTAAGTCTTCTATGCCACATCCAAGCTTCATTACTAAAAGACATAAGACAATTAAAGATTGGTTAGCCAAATTGTC
>CATIWR010358952.1:0-12097 GCA_949677035.1 Omphalea diandra
TATATATATATATATATATATATATATATATATATATATATATATATATATATATATATATCTTTGTGGTGTGTTAATTGTTGCTTAATGGATCTAATCAAGAGAATAACTTTGATGATTAGTTGTTTGTTGATTAGATACAACTTAGTGCCTCGATGGAGAATTAAGATAATTTTGAAACAATTGCACTTGAGAATCAAGTTAGGCATTGATAATCATTAGCCACTGCTCACTAGGTGAAGCCCCGAGCTCTGGTGCTTCAAACTTCTGATTTTATTTTAATCAATTTAGGTTTTGTTAATTTAATCTCATTTTTATTATCACTTTCATTTTCCTTATTATGATCTATTAATAATAATTAATCAAATAATAATGAGTGTTATCCATGTAAATTGACCTTGATAAATTATCTATGGTATAATTGACACTATACACTTGCAAATAATCATCCCCTATCACGTTTTTGTTGTCATTGTTGGGGATAACAAAATTTTATCATTATTTGTTAATTTTGTTTTCATTTTAAACTAATTTCTTCCTTTAATTTTTTTAAGTAGTTTATGATCGCAAAGAAATCAAGGACCACTAAAAGATCTCCAATTCTTCCACTAGATCCAAAAAATCGAAAAGACCTATAAATCTAATCGAAAGAGAATAAAGTAGAGAATGGTTGAACATTCGTAAAACCCGTAAGATGTATGTCTTGAACATGCCATCATGGTGGTTAATTAATCGGTTGCTCCTTGGTTAAGAGACATATAGAGACTCATGGTGGTTGCTAATCCATCTTGTATTCAATTGAGTGATGTCATATGAAATTATGAACTGAAGTCCATTCATTTAATGATTCTCCCTTAATTCAATGGATTAAGCATTGAAGACCCACTCACTTTCATCAAAGAGTTTCCAGTATGGTATAGACCCTACCACTCAATGGGTTATATGAAGGAGAGATCAGGAGATGTTTCTCGTACTACATGAGGGGTGATGCTATCTTGGTTGCTAAATTTACCTAAGGCATCATTACCCACATGGGATGATGTCTATAACACCTTTATGCTAAAGTAGTACTTACCCCAAAAGACCTTTTACTTGAGAAACAAAATTTATACCTTCACACAAAGGGAGAGAGAACCATTCGATGAGACATAAGAGAGATTCAAATTGCTTTTGGCTCAATATCCACATTACCTATTTTCGAACTACCTCCTTACTTAATTTTTCTATGACAAATTGACTATTAATAGCCAATTATTAGTTGATACTACTATTGGTGGATACTTTGGTGAGTAGACTTATAGGTGTTGTTAAGACTTTATCCCAAAGTAGTTTTAGGTACTACTTAAACCTTTCACAAAGTATGGTTTTTGAGATCTCTTAACCAAAGGTTTCCTCAAACAAAAAATAAGATAAATCTATCACTCAAGTAATAAAACACTTTAAAATACACTCACAGAGTGTGCATGATCTGGTTGAGAGTATTAAGAGAAAGTCTCGAAAGCTTGTTCTTCAAACTTTATTTTGAAGATAACACTTATAAGATTTAAATAATGAACTTTTCTTAATTGCTAGCTCACTTTTGATTTGCCCTTTTTGTTTGAAAATAGCTTTCACAATAGAATACTTACTTAATGGAATGGTTTTCTCTATTTGTTTCTGTTGAGAATGGGTCCTTTTATATACTGAAGCAAAGAACTAGTGTTAGAAATACAACTATAACTTCATATCACAGATGTAGACACTTAATGCCTGTTTGAAATTCTCCACACCTATTGTTGAGTCATCAACCATCATTGATTTCTTGAAAATGGGTGATTGTCAAGCAAAATGCCACTTCAACAATCATTGGTATTGATGAAACACCTGCTAGAACCATTTGTTAGAAAGAAGTTTGTCTCAACGCTCCTCTTTTGACTTTCTCATTTGTTTATTCAACCAACTTCAATGGTCGTTAGATATTCTCAATGCATGTTGGACTTCAACATCAACCCCAGTTGAGATATGAATAATGCTCGTTGTAGATTTATAGGAAGGTATGAACTTGATGCTCTATTTTCCAAGATCTTCAATAGTACATCAATGACTGTTGGTAAACTTTCAATGCCCATTGAAAAACCTCAATGCCTGTTGCATTATTGAGAGTGCCTCATTAGAGGGTCCATAAACTTTATCTTAATCTAGGGAGCTTTTCCAATACCTATTGATAGAATTCAATACTCATTTCTAAATCTTAATAGTTTTGCTTAATTCAAGTTATTTGGTCCAACACCTGTTATGAAAATGGAACACTTATTTAGAAAATCAAGAACCATGCCCATTGTGAAGTTCAATGTGCATAGCTAATGTGTTTGAGTTATCCAATGCCTGTTGAAGTAAAGGACAATGCCTATTGTGAGATCTTGAAGAGTTTGCTCATACTAAGGTGATATTCCAATGCCTGTTAAGTTCCCTTTAATGCCCATTGCTAGAGTCACAACACTTATTGAATTATGGCAACACCCGTTAGACTGTCAAGCTTAGTTTATTTGATCTTTACTCTCTTAGTACTTAGAGTTTTCAATTATAACTATTTCTCCAATCATAATGGTTCTTTAAACTGACGCACCTACAAGAATTAACATAGATAACTTGAATAAAGGTTAGCTCTTAGATGTGTTTGTGATAATCAAAACAAAACTCGGTTCAACATTCTCCCCTTTTTGATGATGACAAACAATTTAGCAATGTCAATCAATCTCACAAAACTAATAGGTACACATCATATAAAGTCAATCAATCTTACAAAACCAATAGTTGTACATCATATGAAGTCAATTAATCTTACAAACCAATATGTGTATATCATATAAATCAATCAATCTTAAGCATGTCAATATGTTCAAACATTTTGCTCATATTACTCCCCTTTAAGCTCATAGTATATGCACCATTATATTAAGTTCACATTTCTGTACCAATATATTAAGTGCACGTTTCTATTATACCATTCGCTGTTATACCATTTTCCCCTTTTATTAGTATAAAAAAGAATTAGACATTAATAACAATAATAATAGCAATAAAAAAGAATCAAACGACAATATAACCTAAAAGTTAAGTTTTTATTGCAAAAGTAATGGTGTCTAATACATCAACTATTTTGAAAACAAGGACAAAAAGAAATGAAATAGACATTATGCATCATGAGGGGGAAAATTTTAAGATGTAGAGGTATGAGTTTGATCTTGAGCTTCTAAAGATGGTACTTTTGATTCTTTAGCTCTACTAGCTCCTTAGAGTCTTGTTCCTTAGGCTCATCTTTTGTATCTAGTTTAGGTGGAACCTTTTGCTAGTTTTTAGCACTTGGAGTTCCTAGTTGCAGGTTCAACCATTCTATTATCTAATCCAATGTATGGTTGATGTCATTTATATCTCTTTAAAGTCTTTGAATTTTTTGATATAAAAAGGTGGTAGAGGACTCAACTCTTTGAACAACATTATAAAGAGTTTCCAACTACTCAAGCACCTTTTACTCAAAAAGAGTGAGAGTTGGAGTATTACCCTGATTGCTTCTTCAACATCTTCATTTTCCTTTTTCTCTTGAGGAATCTCACCTTCCTCATGCACCCTTTTGATCAATCTAGTATAAAGTCTTTACAGGATTCTCATGCTTAGTAGCATCTTCTCACAAATAGACTCATTGTGAGGCAACTTTTCTAACACTATATTCTTTTATTCAAACTCTTCTTCAAATTGGGGGATTACTTATACAAATTTTACAATCTTGGTAATGTAGTGACCATCATAAATCCATTTTTCTTATCCACTTGCCCATCTGTTCTCTGCATCAAGAGCAAGGGAGTATCCACCTTTTGTTTATTTTTTATGCACCAGAGGTAGAAGAGATTTGTTATGGTGCAATTTTCATTGGATTGACCTATTCCATTTATGTTCTAGGTGATGAACCCATGGGTAATCCTTAATGCTTGACTCTTGATCTTGGAAGCCTTATTGTTGCTGTTGTTACTATTGCAATTACTTCTTCCATCAGTGATGGACTTCTAGAACAAGTTGACATCAACTTTGAAGGTTGGAGGAGGCTCTATTAATCTAGATGAGGTATAATCAACGCACTTTGCCAAGTTATTTGGTCTAAGTGTGTACTTCTTCCTAAATAACCTAAGCTTTATTGTGCCTTCTTGAGCATATATTTCATAATCACTGCCCAATGCTTCTAAAGTGGTGAAGAATTCTAGTGTGAGTTCTAAGTAAGAGGGTTCTCTGAGAAGGTAAAACAGTTCCCATCAAATCCCAACCATTAACTCTTCCACCTTTCCAACTGGCCTATACCTTTGTAGGTCATTCCATTCCAAAAATTTTCCTCCTTCAAGATGTCTTTCAGTAATTTTAAAGCTGATTCCATTTCCTTTTCACTCTTAAGATGAAATTGTTGAACTAAATAAGGAGTTAAGGGTATGAGAGTGTGCTCTATTTTAGTGGCCTTCCCTTTCCCTTTTAAATCTTGACAAGTTTTAGATTTCTTAGATTGTTACTGGGTTGTAAAAGGTTTTGCAATTCTCGTCTTCTGTTGAGCTATTATTAATGTAAGATTTTCCTTAGTTTTAGAGCTAGAGTAAGAAGCTTATGGTTCTTTCTAGCTGGTTACTTATATCTTTTGGTGGAGTCTGGTTTGGGTGCCATTTGATTGTGTGAATGAGTGTTTGGTGGAAGGTAATATACATAAACTAGTAGCATAAATTGAAAGGAAAAAGTAGAAAGCAAAGCAAAACATAAAAGTAAAATGATTTTAGGGTTAGAAGGGGTTTAAATAAAAGTTTAATGACCTCCCCTATTTTTTAAAAATATGACCATTGGGAGTGTTCAACGATTGCTGAGAGCTAGGCAATGGCTATTTGACATGACTGTTAGCTCGGTCTTATAAGTGTTATTAAGCCAATGATGGTGGTTGGTTTGCAATGGCCATTAGGTGAAGAATAATGGTCATTGGAGATTTGCAACAATCATGGAGACTAACATAATTAAAATGAGGAACTCACAATTAACACAATGGTCGTTGGGAGAAATGTAATGGTTATTGGCCATGTTTTTCAATTAACACTTAGTTTAAAACAATTTTAAAACTGAGCTAATAAATGTTATTAATCAAACTCAGTGATATAATCATGAATTCAATTAACATATGGACAGTTTGATCAATATCATACATAATTAAAATCTTTAGCTATTCAATCTAAAGACTTTAATGGTGATCAATTTAAGCAATAATGATTAAGTATCACATAATAATGATTATAAATATATTGAGAAGAAGAAGAAGAAGAACTTGTTTAAAATCCAAGGTGTTTTTATCAATCATACTAAGTTCTCTTTTGATGAATTGCATCTTTTCATCACAAAGAGGATTAGTAAAAATATCTCCCAATTGATGGTTAGTATTAATAAATTCTAATACAATATTTTCATTACTAGCATGATCTTTAAGAAAGTGATGTCTAATGTCTATATGCTTGCTCTTAGAATGTTGTATGAGATTCTTAGACAAATTAATGTCACTAGTGTTATCACACTGAATGGCAACTTGATTTATAACTACTTTGTAATAAAAAAGTTATTGTTTCATCCATAGGATTTGTGTATAACAAAGGCCAGCTGCCATATACTTAGCTTCAGCAGTTTATAAAGCAACTGAGTTTTGCTTTTTGCTACTCCAAGACACTAAGTATTGATTAGGTAATTAACATGTGTCTGAAGTACTCTTTCTATCTAAGGTACATCCAGTAAAATTAGAATAAGAAAATGCATTCAATTTAAATAAAGAACTCCTAAAATTCTAAAGTCCTAAGTTAGGAGTATTAATAGATATTTAAGTATGTGTTTCACAATATGCAAATGAGACTCTTTAGAAATAGAATGATATCTAGCACATAAGCAAATATTGAACATAGTATCAAGTATAAAGGTTATGAAATAGAGTAGACTACCAATCATACCTTTATTGTAATGACCATTTTCATTACAAAACTCATAACATTCATGTCCAAAATACATATGCATAAAGGTTTTATTCATCATGCATACACAATCAAACATGTATTTAATGTACATATATGTTAACTAATGTCAAGACTAGTAACCATAACTAGTTCCTATCTAAATGTATGTACATGACACAAAGAGAGAGAGAGAGAGAGAGAGAGAGAGAGAGAGAGAGAGTTGGAATTCAGCCGACAACCTATGGTCCATGTGTCTCAATGCAAAACTCTAAGCACCAAAGTGTCCAATCCCTATTCTTCGGTATCTGAAAAATATAATTGCGATTTGGTGAGTCGCGATTCAATGAATAAGAACAATAATCAAATTCTTACGTCACAGCCAACAATCAAATATCATTAAGACACATTATTAGTATAACATTTAACTATGCAAGCGCAAGTGCAAGTGCAATAGATTAATTTTTGTCATGACCATACAAGGCAAACACTACTCCCGAGAATTCATGTGATTCAAGTGACATTTAATTTTGCTGGCCAGCATATAACAAGTGATTCATTTGATCAATAACATGTGACAGTGGGACTATTGGTCCATCTTCCATGTGATTTGTAAGTGTTTGACAAGCCGGTCACAACACCGTTTTAGTTTCATGTGTAAGTGATCATTCACAAATGGTATACCAAGTAATCATTAAGAGCATATGATTCTTACTTGACTTGTATTTACATGTAAATTGTAACAATTCAATCATATATACATATAATAGAACATAATCATATCAAAAAAATTATCACACACACACACACACATTGAATCTAATTATGGTTTTTACTCACCTTTTCATGTGACCAACCATTATGGTAGGTTTGGTTCTCTCTCTAAGGCTTCCTCAAAGTTTTGAGATCATAACATTTGATACATACACGGTTATAAGTATGTCAAAATGATTATGAATGCTTGGTATGCAATTATGGCATGATTCATGCAAGTGAACCTAGTGTTTATGCATATTTTCCTTATATGATAGCCTAAGCTTACTACACTCTTACAATAAAATCTCTAGATATAATTATCCAAATGACTTTATTCTTTTTTCTAAACAAACTAGACACATAATGATACAATATATTCAAATTTTAGGCCAATATCAGAAACACAAAAAATATGGTAAATTTTTAAATTTTGCTTTATTGCAATGTCATCTCAGTCTGAGTAGGTCTTACATTCTTAGGTGTATCTCAAATTGTATAAATACAATTGCAATAATAATCTACCATCAATTACAAAACATATAAAAGAACATTTTTCATGTTTTACTCATTGTCTAGTTCAATATATAAGGTCACCAAAACAAAGGACCAATCTCAGGGTGAGCAGGTTTGTAACATGTTGACAAATAGTCATGATGAAGGGACAATATCTCAACAACCATGATGGATTTGGAAAAATATTTCATAGGTATGTATATTAGACATAAATATACAAATTTCAAGTTTAGACCATCGTCAAATTCTGAATCTATGGCCATCAAATTCTTAGAAAACGGTCAGTCCCAATCAATGAGCCTTATCTCTTTCCACACAACAAATTAATCAAAACTACTTTATAGGTATTTAAAGGGGATATAAAGAAAAAATGTTTCATGTTTTGAACTTTGTCAAAATCAGAACATAAGGCCATCAAAATATAAAAAAATAGAAAGACTAATGTCATTTCGGTTGGTTCTGAACCAACCCTAATGAAGGAGCCATAACTCTTCACACATACAAAATCAAGCAAAACTGTTTCATATAATTTATATGAGATATAAAGCTACAACTTTATATTTTGCACTTTCCCTAATTCCTCTTATAGGGTTATGAAATCATGGGTACAAAATCCTACTCTAACAGTAAAATCCAACACAATCAGCTCTTGTTCTCTTGAATTTAAACTTCCATCCAAGAGCTCTACCTCAATTAGTCTATAATTCTCACTAACCATGCATGATTAACATGTCATGAGAAGTTAATTTCATTTGACAAGAAGATAAATTAACTTACCTATTATCCCAGAATTAGAAAACCTTAGGACTCTTTCCTAGGCAACTCACACTTCTTCCTCTCCTTCTTCTTCTTCTTCTTCTTCTTCCTTTCTTTCTTTCTTCCTTAGCTCTCTCTTTTTTCTGTTGTACCTCACATCTAACCCTTAATTCTGACTCTAAAGGGTAAAAACTTCCACTTGTAAGCCTATTGCAACAAGATAAAATCATGGTGATGCATTCCTATCGGTTAGAAGTTCACTTTCCTCTTTTAGTCCCTCTTCTTCACTCCTTAAGCACCTCCATCCATTTCCTAATTCCTTGATGCTCCTTATACTTTAAAAAAAGCTCTATAACACCATTATTTATGATGTTATAATAAGAACACAACATAAAACAATTTGTCATGCAACTATACAAACACTACATATATGTTCAAGTGTCCCAAATGCAATGGTGTATGTGTCATCGTCGTGCTTATCCAATTCACATATCTAAATTATCATTTATTCAATGCATATGTTCATGTGTGATTTCATATCATTGATGCAATGAATATGTTCATGTGATAATGTAAACGAATATGGATAGGGATGTTGCATTTCTTCCCCCCTTATAAAGAAATTCGCCCTCGAAATTCAATACTTGTAAACAAATATGGATATTGTCATTTAATGTTCTCTTTGGTTTCCCATGTAGCCTCTTCTTGTGAGTGGTTTCTCCACAACACCTTAACCAAAGGGATTTCTTAATTTCATAATTGTTTTGTCTTATAACTGATGATTTCTACTGGTTCTTCGATGTAACTTACATCATCTGCAATTGTGATCGTTGGATCCCTAAGTATATGTTTAGGACCAAACCGATATTTCTTGAGCATACTCACATGGAATACATCATGAATTTGAGCCATCTCTTATGGTAGTGATGCCTATAAGCCAATGGACTAATTCTTTCTAAGATCTCATATGATCTTATGTATCGAGGACTCAGTTTCCCCTTCTTGCCAAATTGAATTATTCCTTTCCATGGTGAAACTCGATGGAACGCTTTGTCTCCCACCTCATATTCCATTTCTCTTCTGTGTTGGTCTGCATAGCTCTTTTGCCTATGTTGTGCTGCTTTAAGTTTACTTTTGAATACCTTCACCTTGTCTATAGTGTCTTGCACTAGTTCTGGCCCTTCTAAAACACACATCCCTTTTTCATCCCAACAGATTGGACTTTGACATTTTCTTCCATATTATGCTTCATATGGTGCCATCTGTATACTTCTATGATAATGGTTATTATAAGAAAATTCAATCAAGGCAATATATTCATCCCGTGCATCTTTGTACTCTATCACACAAGCTCAAAGCATGTCTTTAAGTGTCTAAATTGTCCATTCTAAATTGCCCATCTATCTGAGGATGAAAAGCAGTATTGAAACTCAACTTGGTACCCAAAGCCTATTGCAAACTGATCCAAAATCGAAATATAAATCTTAGATCTCTATCTAATACAGTGGACATTGGAATGCCATGTAATCTGACAATTTCATCCACATATTTCTTGACTAAGTGCTTAAGTGAACTACCCCACCGAATAGGCAAAAAGTGAGCTGACTTAGTTAATCTATAAATGATGACCCATATAACATCATTCTTCTTTAAAGTCCTCGGTAACCCATATAAAAAGTCCATGGTTATTCTTTCCCATTTCCATATTGGAATCATCAATGGTTTCAATTTTCCAGCTAGTGCATGATGTTTCATTTTGATCTGCTGATAAGTCAAACATGTTGAAACATAGGCTACTACATCTTTCTTCATTTTAGGCCACCAAAAATGAGATTGCAAGGTATTGTACATTTTCATCATTCCTGGATGCATGGCATATGGAGCATTATGTGCTTCTTCTAGGATTTCTCTTTACAAGTTGCCAACATTAGGCATACAAATATGAGAACCCAACATCAAGGCATCATTTCGAATATCAAAATCACCATGTCTCCCCTGTTTTACCATTTCAATCATCCTATATAACTTTTGATCCTTGATCTGGGCTTCTTTAGTTCGTTCATGTAACATTGGTCTCACTTGAAAAGTAGCAATCAATGCCCCATTCTTTTGTATGTTTAGTTCTATATTCATAGCTCGTAATTGAACTAAATAAGAGAATGAATACATAACCTCATTGTCCTATCTTTTTTTTAATAAATAATATTGGAGCATCCCATGGTGACACACTAGGTCTGATGAATCCCTTTTCAAGTAGTTCCTGCAATTGGGTCTTTAATTCTCCTAACTCAGTTGGAGGCATTCTATAAGGTGGTATGGATATCAATGCAGTTTCTGGGACTAACTCAATTGTGAATTCTATCTCCCTATCAGGTGGCAAACCAGGCAAGTCAACTGGGAACACATTTGGAAACTCATTTACCATGAAAATATTCTCAAGTAATTCATTTGTTAACCTTGTGTCTACCATATGTGCCAAATAAGCCTCACAACCACTTTTAATCATGCAAAAAAGCCTTGATAGCAGAAACTAGATATGCAGGTATAATTTGCCTTTCCCCTTGAAACACAACCTTTGTATGATTTAGAGATTCCAGATCAACTTTTTTAGTAAAATAATTCACTATTGCTTGATATTTGGACAGCCAATCCATACCCAGTATCATATCAAATTCACGTAGTGGCGACAATATTAGATCAGCATTCAACTCAACGTCATCAATGTGAATCACACAATCACGACATACCTTATCCACAATCATCACATCTCTCAAAGGAATACTAATACATAGATCAAAACCTAAAGGTTGATGCTCACTACATAATTGTGATGCCATGTTCAATGAAATAAATGAATGTGTGGAGCCAAGATCAATTAATGCATTGACTTCTAAATCATAGAGAAAAGGTTTATCAGTGATTACTTCTAGAGCATCAACAGCTTCTTGCCTAGTCATGGCAAATACTCTAGCCTGTCTCTGGGGTTTAGAACTCTGACCTTTTGATCTGCTCATACCTTGGCCAATTGTGGTTGTTCTACCTCTATCTCTGCCTCTGCCAAATGGTACTCCAAATCCACTTGCCTTTGAAACTTCAACTATGGGCTCTGATGTAGCTCTGCCTCTACCTCTGCCTCTCTCTGACATTCTAGATTTTTAGGACAATCTCTAAGCATATGATCAAGAGACCCACAAAAGTAGCACCCCCCAGTCAATTTTCTACATTCACCCATATATTGCCTGCCATAATGTACACATGAGGGTCGTTGTTGCATAACTTGACCTTGACCTCTGCCTGCATAAGATGAAAGTCCTAATCCTCTGCCTCTATAGCTAGAGTAACCACCCCTAGCACTAGATTGTGATGGCATATAATCTCCACGTTTACCTTTCTTTTTGTTAAAATCCCCATAAACTGAATAGGCCCTCTTTTTACTCGTTGCTCCATCCTTTCTTTTTCTAATCTTTCCACCCATATTGCAATAGCTTTTAGTTTGGTATAACTTTTAAGATCTGCAGCTGTGATCTTACTTCTGATCTCATATCTCAGTCCCTCTTCAAATTTTTGACATTTGTTTTTATCAGTGGCTACTATGAAGGATGCATAATGAGATAATTGATTGAATTTTACCTCATATTCAACTATAGTCATCTGCCCCTTTAGGTTCAAAAACTCTCTTCTTTTATCATCTTTATACACTTTTGGCATGTAATTGTTATTGAACTCACGAAGAAAGTCATCCTATGTAAGCACTGGAGGCTGGGCATCACTCCCTGGAATGGTTTCCCACTAATCGTATGCATCCCACTGTAATAACGATACTGCATAATCAAACTTTTCTTTCGGTGTGCATTTCATCAAGTTCAAAACTCTTTGTGCTCTTTTTAGTCATGTCTCTGCCACTGATGGATCTGTAGTACCACTAAAGTCAACTGTACCTTATTTTCTTAATTTATCATACCTTCTCTCTCTTTGAATTTATGGATCCTGCACTGTTGGTTCACCAATTCTATATTGTGGTTGACTATAAAATATGTGTCGTGCATAAGAATGTGTAGTAGATCTAACTCTGTCAGCAGGTT
>CATIWR010358965.1:0-20735 GCA_949677035.1 Omphalea diandra
TGTCAAAAACTTCAACAGTCCATTCCTCTTTAACCACAGAATGCACCCAACTTGCCAAATCAAACCCATTATTTTGGACAAGCTTTCCTGTCAGAAGCTCAAGAAGAATCACACCAAAGGCATAGACATCAACCTGGAAGGTGCTGTATATGTTGTGTTTGCTCAGAACATTGTGTTTGTAACTATTAGTTTGAGAAAGGAATGATTGGTCTTGGTTTTCAACCACCATTAGACCATATTCGATAATGCAGGGCTCCATATTCTTGTTAAACAAAATGTTAGTGGATTTCACATTCCCATGAGCAATTCCATCATCCCGAAATTCCTGATGCAGGAACGCTAAAGTCTCAGCAATAATAGTTGCAATGCTTAGCCTGCTTCCCCAGTCAAATACTTCTCCATTTTGGGATCCTGAAACCGACAAAAGTTCACTTTTTTTGCCATCAATTTCTCTAGTATAATTCTAATATATGCCATTGGGCTTGTAGGCCAATGATCGAATGTGTAACTTGTGATGCGGGAAATATAGACTTCAAATTGTGACAAATCCTGATAAACGTAGATTTTTAGAATTCTAATGTACTACAAAAAAGAATCCTGATAAATGTAGATTTTAAGAGTAAAGTAGGATATAGACATACCATGGAGAAGCTTGAAGAGACTGCCATTCTGCTGGTATTCAAACACCAAAAGCTTCTCCTGCTTTGAGCAGTAAAATGCGACTGGAGGAAGCATTCTTGGATGCTTCACTTGGTGTATCCTCTCCATCCTCTTCTTGAAGTCTTCATCGGAAATTCCCCACTCCTTGATCCTCTTCACAGTCAATATCACTCCATCATTAAGCACGACCTTGTATAGGCTCCCATGCTTTCCTCTTCCAAGTAATTCAGCAGGAGCTTGAAGCAAGTCCTCAAATCTCAACTCCTTGACCAGAGGACTTGTAAGAACCACAAGCGATGATGAAACCGCTCCACTTTCGGCTGATGTAATTGAATACTCTGATCTATTTACACCAATTTTATATTCACCAGATTTGCTACTCGGATCCACTCCTACATCCTTAGCATCAATCTTTGCTTCTTTATTTTTGTGTTTCTTGATTAATTTTAGAGCAAGTAATAACAGAAAGATCAGCCCAAGGATTACATAACCTGAGTAGATAAGCAATCCATTTCTTGATGAACGCTTTGATTCGATTTCTGATTGAGGAGAAGCTGCTGGTGGGCATGCACTGGATAGTGGTTCTCCACAGAGTTCAGGATTACCTAAAAAGCTGTCAGCTTTGAACTTGCCTTTGACATCAGGAATCGGTCCACTAAAATTGTTGTTTGAGACATTGAAGTCCATAAGGTTGGAGAATTCAAGATCTGGTATAGCCCCACTAAGCTGATTGTTCTCAACGAGGAAGGATATCAGGCCTGAAATCCGAGACATACCAGAAACCTGACCAGATAAGCTGTTGTTCGATATGTCAAGCCTTTTCAAGTTAATCAGCTGGGAAAGAGAATCAGGAACGTCTCCAGATAACCTGTTCACACTTAGATACAAGTGTGTTAGGTGTCTGCAGTTTCCTATATCTTCAGGAATCAAGCCAGTAATGCTGTTCCTATTGAGGCTTAATACAGTAAGAGACTTGGCTGAACATACAGAATTGGCATCAAAAGTTCCAGTGAAGTTGAACTCATTAAGAACTATTTTCTTTACAGCCTTCGACTTTGAGTCGCAGTCGACACCCTCCCATTTGTCATTGCAAGGATATGAAGTAACGTTCCAACCCCATTTCCAGTCATGTTGCATATTATTACCTCCTGAAAGTTTCTCCATGAACTGCACTAGTGACAGCCTCACATTTTCTTCTTCTGAATATGACACTGGAATGATCACAAAAATCAAAATAAGGAGCACCCAGATGGGAATTGGATTCATTTTTCGACTAACTGATTTGCATGAACACAACACTATAATATAATTTCCTTCTTTATTGACAAGGGGTATTTGCTGATCTGGAGTTGTAAATTAAACAAGGTAACGAGGATGATGTTATTTGATTTAAACCAATTTTGAGTGCCAATTGGCTGAATTACAAAGAGAAGTTTGTAGTAGCATAACTGTGACTGCCAATAAGGGCTTGCAGAAATCTGCCAAAAGGCCTAAAACAGCATGTTTAAATTAGAGGCCGGCAGCTTTGATTGAGTATAGAATTGGTATGTCCTTGTCAGTTTGGCTTCTCACTGGACAACAGATCTTAATGATTCTATTTAAGGTAAACAAATCATTACGTTATTCTGTATCCTACACTGTAGCTTTCTCATTGATCTTGATTCCCTATAGAAGTGGCTAATTAACTAGAATACAAAATATTTCCGAGAAAAAGTCAAAGCTTATATCCAATTTTGGATTCTTTCAGTAACACCGAGAACAGGATCATTAAAAGAGTTTGAGAAAAATATTTTGGGCTTTCTGCAGACACTGAAACTTCCTCCTTGATTTTATTTGAGACTTCTTGACCATTTCCAGTTTTCCATTGAAGAAGTTGAACCATTCAACAACTTAAGCATAATGACAATGCACAAAAATGAAAAATACAGAGGATATGCAAGAAACCTACAGAGTTATAGCTTTAAACATGCAAAACTAAAAAGGCATATACATAAGTTTGGTCATTGCTTCTTATTAGATAAATAAAACAAGAGGGGGATAATCCAGCAGAATTGTCTGATTAACTTTATCAATTTGTTCTGTCTTTTTCAAAAGAGTATTCATACAATCAAATCGACAATTTACCTTAACAATTCCCACTGTTTTCCTAAAATGGGAAAATTGCCTACATTTATAATTTTACAAGCAAATGAAAGATAGTTGCAGAACTAGAATATCTTTTGAAGATGTAAACATGTGACAAAGGGTGTTCATTGCCCCATTAAGAAAGGGTTTTACTAAGATCTCAGTGAAGCCCCACGATAATTTAGGGGTCTGCACGTCCTGCAATATCATTATCACTTGATCCGCTTTCTTCATCACTGACATCCTCCTCACTTTGCTCTTCAGGTGTGGGTTTCATAATATTTTCCTTTTTGGCATATCGTTCACAGTACTCTGTTAACACAAATAAAGTGAAAATGATATATAACCATAACTCCTTGAGCAATACAAACATATTATAAATGACTGAAAATCACAATGAGATTTTTTTGGACTTGTTCTTAAATAAAAAGATATATGACAAGCCTAAACCACTATCAAATTGTTTTGGGATTTCCGGTTCGCATCAGATAACCATTCATATTCTGTAGGTTCCCATTACTGAGATACTAGTGAAATTTTGTGTTTCCCATTCTGTAAATCCATTAGGTTTTGATTTGCAGTGGACAAAATGAATCTCTGTATATAAATCTCACCTTTCACTTTTTCATCATACTTTTCTTTATCCTTAATCATCAGTGAAGCTGCATCACCATTAAGTGGGTCCGAAGGATTAGGATAAAGTAACAGCTGTGGTAGGAATACCTCAAAGACATTTAAGAGATCTGCAGCCAGCGACAATGATCATATATATGAGAAATCTTAATAAAATCCACCACAGAATCAACAATTAAACATTAAATAATCCATGCACAACATTTGTGTTGTATATATGATAAGCTATTTAAGCAAATAACTATCGCAGCTTTATAAGCATGTAATTACCAAACATCGGACTCCATGACTGGTTGATAACATCCAAGCATACAGAACCAGAACTGTAACCAACAAACAACAGAAAGGTAAGCGTTTGCTGTGTCATAGTAAATCTAAACTTAGTGCAAACCGATTTGAGCAAGCTAGCTGTATTGTCATTGCTATCCAAAAATTATGCAGTGAGCAATTAAATTTCAAATTCCAAGACTAGATATCCATTTTTATGTGACTAATTGTTAGCTACATTGATGATGGTTAAGATCTCCTAGCAGATGATTTTCACCGGGCATAACAAGAAGAGTTTTGAAATGATATGTTGCTTACAGTTCATCAACATTTGGGTGGAATATTTTGTTCACAAACCCAATGGAAGGCGACTTGTATGGATAAGCATCAGGAAGCTCAACTCGTATTTTCCAGACCCCTCCTTCATAAACACCTGGGAGCATCACAGTCAGATGGACACCAAAATTTAACTTCAAACAACCAACTATAAATAGGAGGAATGTCACAGAATGGATATCATAAAAGATGAAACAGACAGAGAAATACAACTCAAAATACCAGTAATATAGTGAAAACATAATATAAAAGGAACAAAAGAAATCAAACAGTGGAATCAATTGGAAAGGAGGCAACCACCAAGAGAATAGACAGTACTTTCTTTAGGACCATGAAATTCCACATTAAATTCATTCAGCCCATCATTTATTGTCTCCACATTGTAGTCACTCATCATCCTGGACAGCAGGAACACAACAGGTAAGAATTGCTGTAGAGAAGATCCACTACCAATAGCTTCAGAATATACTTTGCAGTCACGAAATTTAGGGAAAGCACATTATTCTGCAACGTTCCATGTCAACCAAAAATAGACTTGAATTTGGGCCAACAGAAAACATAGAAAAGAATAATTTGAGATGCAAGACACCACCAAATTAAATCCTTGTAGTACACTCCAAAAGCCTCATCTTCATTCATCTATTCCACTCAAGTCAAAACCTTGCCAAGGCCTGAGTTCAAATTATTTGCAGCCAGTCAAAACTATTTCTAGCACTTTATTAGTCCTTATCATGAAGCTCCCAATTGCCATTAGCCTTTCATAGAACTATCCCTACAGTTACCCCAAAGTCTTAACCATGATGCAACAAATCAAAGCTGTTTAACACTTAATTCTCTAGTTTTAACTATGATGCTCACTGTGCTCCTATGTCCTGCCAGATTTGTACAATTGAGCTCCACTCACTAAACTCAATAGTGCACATCAACATTAACTGAACTGAAGCAAGATCAATTTGACAACTGCTGAAGAAAGTAACAAAGCGCTCACTTTTGGTGCCTTTGAGTCACCAACATTATTTTGCCCTAAGATTAACTTTGTGATTCTCATATAACTACATAGGTTATTGCATAATGCTCAATAAAAGCATTGCCTATAATTTTGGTAAAGTTGAAATCATAGCCATCCATGCTTAATCACAATGGTAGGAGAACCAACAGTGCAAAGCAAAAGTGGATCATCTGATACAGACATATAAAGCAATAGTGAGAAACTTACAACTTCATGACATCCATCTCCCTCCTCTTGCTAGGAGAAGACATTTTAACCTTCCAACACTAGAATTCCCAAACCTGTTACAGAAACATCAAGAAATATGCTTCAATTACAAAATTTACTACCTAAAATGTCCATAAATACACAATAGCTGAGGATATGAAACACAAGAGTAGGAAGAACATACCGTCTCTCACAAAATGATGCAATGCCAAAATAGTTATAAACAAAAACAATCAATGCATCAGAAACCCGCTATTTAATGTCCAAACAACAACTAGGGGACCGGCATATCTGTTGATGAAAAGAACAAGTTCCAGTGAATCAATTCATCTAATGGCATACGTACCATTGATGTTAAGAACATAAGCTTCATCCTTCACAATTCATGTAATGACATGACTAAGGGGTGTTCACATTTGCAAAACTGGCAATCATGTAAAACGGTGACGTATGATAATGCATTCAGAAGGGGGTGGGAGGGGAATGCAGGTCTTCGATCCACAATATAACCGTTCAGTCAACAATTGAATACTTAAAACCATAAAAAATTGCACCATCTTGCAAACAAAAACAATAAATATTTCGCAAGAAGCACCAATTTGATAACTAATAACCCCAAAAAAAAAAAAGCCATCAACTTTTTGTCTCTTCACTTAACCGAAAAGGATCATAATACACAGAAAATTATGATTGAAGCCATACTAATACAGTTTCAGGAATACAACATCTTTAATACCTAAAAAGCCAACAAATAAAAAGGGCATAAAAAGGCGTATAAGATCGTTAAGAAAATAAAGATGGCATCTTACGTATTCCCAGAATTTGATGGCGATGCTACTGGATTTCTGATTATGAAAAAGGCACAAGTTGAAGAAAACACACTCAAAATGGAGATGTGCATAACATCCACGTGTTGGATATCACAGATTTCACGTGGCAATTTCGCAAACAAAGGTCGGTATCGTCAACCACACGTCTGTCTCAGTTTAACCTCCATTTTAGATGTAGATGGCACCACAAATTAACGAATACAAATAACTTCATCTAATTTTTTATTTAAGATATTCACATTATCTAATTTGATATTTATTAGTTATTCTTTTAATAAAATGTTAAATATAAATCTCTAATTGAAATTTTAATTACTTATATTATCCATGTATAAATCAATTAATTTCTCATTTTAAATATGGATTAAATCTTTTATTTACTAATTGCATTACAAATAGTTAAAAAAAAGATTTATCAACTTTTTAAAAACTATCTAAATTTTTGCATGATTTAATAAATTTAAAATTTCATAAGTGAAATTAAATGTAAATATTTGTGTAAATTAAGCAATTTTTTTTTTAAAAAAATTATAATTTAATAGATTGTCACATAAAAAAATACTTTATTTGGAAAAATGACTTAAACAAAATATCAAATCGTAAAAGATTATTTGAACACGAAGATATGGAAAATATTTTTAAGTGCAAATAAATAACTTAGATAATAGAGAAAAATTATTAGATAAAAAATACATTAATAAAGAACAAGAAATCATACAAAAAATTAAGTTAATACAATTGAAAATACAAATAAATTACACACAAAAAATTATTTTTCACTTATATGTATCTTATAAAATTTTAATTTATATATTTATAAAATAAGTTATTAAAACTTTAAATTTTTTGGATCAAAGTTGAAATTTTAAAATAGTTATTTTATAAAATAATGATTTCACATCTAAATTCTTAGAAAGAGTAATTACTCCCATCTAATTCCATGAAATTGGCAATTGTTCATCATTTTTTTAATGGAACAAAAGATTATTAATTCTAAATATAATAATAAAGTGAAAATTTTGAAAACTATCACAACGCATGCATCTTGGATGAAAATATTAGAACATAAAAACAAAAGGAATTCTATGAAGTTAGATCTATACAAATGTTTATCGATAGATTGATCAATTTATGCAAATTTCACTCATTATATTATTAAATTTATTGTTTTTAAGTTTTTTTTTTTTTTGAAAAATGAATGATGTTTAAAATTTTAAATTTTACGATTTGTATTTGCAAATAGTAAATATAAGATCTAATAATTACTCAAATATCCAAATAAATATTAATTTTCTTAAGAAAATAATCAATTCATATGTTGAGAATTTGACGATTGATAATTTAATTAGTATGTTAGTTTCGTAGTTTTAGTTTAAAACTAGATCAATGAATCAATTGATCAATTTAGTTTTTAATGCAGTTTTACAGACATTGGTTGAGTGAATAGTTAATGTTAAATGAAGTATTACGAGTATTTCAATTAATATTAAATAATTTGTTTTAAATGATGGACAATAGAATCATTTGCATTCTTAAAACATTAAATATAAAATGCAATTAATAATATATAGACATGTTTTTATTTTTTATTCGCATCTTTCAATTTTCAATTGATAGGTGGTGAAACGAAATATACCAAAAACTAAATGATAGGATATAATACCCTTGCGTTGTTGTTGTGTGTGTGTGTGTTTTTTTTTTTGTTAAGTTATATTGAATCAAAATATATTTTTTCAAAAATTTAAAAGTAATAATGCACTATTAATGAAAATTATTCTTATAAAAAAATTGTACACAGAATAAACCTGTTTATGTTTATACTAAAAATATTTAAAAATAAGTTGAATCTTAATATTTGTACATTTTTAAATGGATACTCAATTACGTTATAAGTGTTCAAGAGGAAATTCAATAATTATAAAATTTTAAATAAAAATAATTTAATTTTATAAATTATTCTTAATAAATTGACAAAACATTTATCTTCTAATTAAAAAATATAATACAAATAAAGTGTAAAAAATCAATTGTATTATTATTCTCATCATCATCATCTCTTCTTTATCATCTCCAATTAAGATTAAACAATAGGAGAAAATTTTAAGTTACATGGGATCTGCTATAAACACATGCAATAATGTGTCTAATTTAAAAATAATTATATTTTTTTTTATAAATAAACGTCTGCAAATGTATAAAATCCCCTAAATAAAATGCATAATTGCTGTACTCCAATATATAATTTCATTTTAATTGTATTAGTGTCTATAGATGGGGCCTAAACTCTAAACGAGAATGACTCAAACATCTGAGTATGGACCTGCAAAAGTGGCCTGGCCCAGCCCTTCGGAGCCCAAACTATCAGGATCGTATTGCATATTTGCATCTAACCAGCAATTGGATATCCTTTCCGACTCTCATTTTCTTTAACGATTTCATTCCCTATTAGAGAAATGGGCACCGCCGATCCTAACTTGGAACAATTTCTGGGAGAGAAGAAGCGCGTCAGGAATCCTTTAGTACCCATTGGTAAACTCACCTCTTTCACCCTTTGCAAGTTTCTATCTTTCTTCTTTCTGGCGTTTATTTTATTTTTGTGTTATCAATATCTATGATCGTCTGTTCTGTGATTCTTATGTTTGACATTTTATTAATATGGAATGTTCAGCTAAGAATTTTAAATTGAGTTTTAGTGGGGTTTTTTTTTTTATGTTACATTTGTTTAGGATCTTTTGTTGTATAGCTTGATTCTTGTCTAGCGGTGAATTGGAGGAATTTTTTAGCAACATTTGGTGCCTTTTTTTAGATTGTCCTGCATTTTTTGACTTTTTAGGTTGGTTCGTAAAAATGTTTCCCTTTTTTCTTAAAGAAAATTGGTACATGGGAGGCATCATTCTATCGGGATTTAGTGTTGTTATACTACCATGGTGAAAATTATAAAATGAATCAGCTTTATTATCAATTCTCAAAGAATTGCTTCTTTAAAGAAGCTAACTTTGATATTATTCATTGATGAGTTGAGAGCTATAGCTTCCCTTGGAGTTGCACAACTTCGTGAGTTGTATCCTTTTTTCATTACCGAAACAAATATATTTTTTAGTTTGTTCTGTGAAGTGCAGGACAATTTCAGTTGCATTCTTGTGAAAAACTTAGTTAAAAAGAATGGTTATGAGGGGTTGAATACTAAGTTCCAAAGTGATGTAAGCGGCAGAGGAACAACTTAGTACGTTTGCATTGCGTAAGGGGTTTGATTTTAGTTGATTGATGAGAGGTGGGATGATGAGAAAAAATAGTTTCATTGGGTGCACTTTTAATTGCTACATCAGCATTATAATCCTGATTTGCATGGAAGGCTGATGGAGCCTTAAATTGAATTTTAAAGAAAAAATTCTATATGCCTAATTGATAAACTTAAAGAACTGGGCAATACCATAGAAAGTGCAGAAGTTCAGGATTGTTTTGGTCATTAGGCATTTTGTTTATTGAGAGGACCATATACTTAAATTCATATTTAGGCATTTTAGTGATGTTTAATTCATAACTAGGCATTTTAGTGATGAAAATGCATTGGAGTGAGAGAAACAACCGTGGGATTATGTGTAGGAGATTCATTTGACCAGTTGATTGTATGAATTTTAGATGACATGGATGCCAGAGATTGCTATTCCATTATAATGTTGTGGCTGGCTATTACATTACTTACTCTTTTCTTGATGCCAGAGAATTACTTAGGAGAGATATGGTTAAAATTAGAAGATGTTGGGTTCAGTGTTTTTTTTATTCATATGGGAGAATTCCAAAGAATGTATTTTATGTTTTGACTTAAAAATAAGAGATTGCTTGGTGGATAATCACTGGACTTCTTATATATTTTTTGACATATGTAATCAGATCCTGCTCAAATTTAACCAAATTTTATTCATTTAAACTATTTTATATTTGTTTTTTTTAAAAAAAAATTAGTGCTTTTAGGTTGATAGTTTTTGTTGATGTTGGCTTCCAGTTAACATTCAAGTCTTTGAGCTTCATATGAGTTGCTTTATGAGCTTGATGGTTAAGTTGGATGCTGGGCCAATGCAACAACCTTTTCTGATGTCTGAGGGGAGCATTTCGGTTTTGTAATTGCAATTATGTTGTGCATAAATTCTGGTGATGTCTATTTATAAAACAAAATCTGGTGGGACTCTGCCCGAATCTGATATGTGTTTGAGTTTTGAGCATCTGAGTTTCTATATGAGCTTCCTGGATGTCAAAAGGTTCAAATTTAATCTTATTTATGATGAAGCTAACATTAGCGTCTGATATTTTAAGAAACTTTTCTCATTTAGCCTTTGCCATAGTTTAGCTGAGCTGTGTAAATATTGCAGGTGCACTAATGACAGCAGGAGTGCTCACAGCTGGCTTAATCAGTTTCAGGCAAGGGAATTCTCAATTGGGTCAGACGTTGATGAGAGCTAGGGTGGTTGTCCAAGGTGCCACTGTAGCACTTATGGTCGGCACTGTGTTCTATTACGGGGAGAACCCCTGGAAAAAGACAAGTTAGGGTCAATCTATAAACTGCAAACAACTCTTGTAATTTGGTATAATTTCAGTACAATTGCATTAGTGGTGGGGGGCCATCTTCATTGTTAACAAAATCTATTGTCCTAGCAAATTTTAATATTGCAATCATAATCATAATTTATTTTTCACGTTCCATGTTGATGCAGTATTATTCTGAATAAAATAGTATTGGTTTGCGTGTTCCCGTACTTTTTAAATGCGATTAGAATGTGTTTTATACGTAGCAAATTTTAATATTGCAATCTTCATCATGGTTTCTTTTTCACCTTCTATGTTGATTAATGCACCCTCTTTATTTCTGTCCTCATTCAGAGCTCATCATTTTTTCATCATTATTATTTTGTAGTGGTGACTTAATAATACTCATAGAGCTTTTGATGGACCCAGAAAAGTAATAATGTAATTGAAAAACTTTGTATGATCTCAGGAGATTTCTGTTATACAAAACATAAATGTGAATTTTGTCATGTTAACGAGTGAGGTCGAGGGGCAGAGTTCATATAATCCAATACAAAGAAACAGAACGATTGAAGCTGCCAAGTTTGATTTAATTGATATTAAAAAGATTACTTGGATGGATTTGATGTAATAATGATAATTTACTAATAAGATATTTAGAAACATGCACTTGCAGCTGGAAAACCGATCGGAGATTGGAATCCATATAAAAAATGCAAAATAGGGTCTCTAATTGCTGGCCTTTCCACTAGAGGTGGCTATATTGGACAAGAATCCCATACGGAATTAACACATTTGGATTTAGTCCTACAATATGTTACAGACTGATCAACACTCCTTAGTGATTTTTGTTTTTTTAATATTTCATCTGTCCAATATTATAAGCTATATTTCTTTTTCCTAGAAGTTTCAAAACAAGTCACTTTTTATATTTAGATGTTAGTTTAGTTATAAATTATCAAATTTACCCCTTTATTAATTGTCAAATATACTACACTAATATTTCTTAATTGTTTTACATTGTAATTTTGTATAACTCTTTTATTTTATCCTTTCAATATTTTGTGATTAATGAGACTTTATCAAGAATGAAAAGTCATTGTATATTATTAATTTCAAAGAAATGAAAGTATTTTTTATACTAAATTTCATAAAATTTAGTACACTATAATAAATAGTATGAAATGACATTTTAGTAAAACAAAAGTGAATAGTAACTAATAAAAATTAACTTTCTTAATTTTTATGTAAAAAAAAAATGGTCTATAATATTGGAACAAATGAAATATTAGAGATTGAATTTAAATTCTGAAATCTATTCTTAAATATTTGTACTTACCAAGACTTATGAAACTGGGTTACAATCTCACATTGGTTAAAAATAAAGGAGAAGAATCGTCAACACTATAAGAAAAAAAAAAAAAAGACAAGTTATTCTGATTTTTCACAATTATGGAGATGGAATATTTTCTTTTAACCCATAATTTTTCGAGTTTATTTCATAATGAATCTCAACAGTAATTTTTTTTTTTACCGCGATACATAAAGGTAGCCCATACATTAAGCAGTTATTGCCCATCTAAGAATTAGGTAGTGTTTGGGTTTGCATTTATATTCTAGTTGACCCACATCTTTTTTCTATGTCAGCTCTTCAACACAACACCAATACCAGACACCCGCTAAGTCAAACTGCCACCGTACAATCCCCACTACTACCACCACCAATGATCCAAATTGCCACCCGGACAGTGTCCACTACCGCCACACAATAGTCGAGTTCTTGTAAGTCCCTCATATAATTTTTCCTGTAGATATTGAATCAAGTTTCTGTTATTGAAGCGATCAGAACTGAGTAATAATAATTGGACAAATAGCTAGGATTTACTAAAATGTAACATTCTTTGGCGTTGTTTGTTTTGAAAGAAATTAGTTGTGAAATTATATATATATATTTTTGAAAAGTATTAAATTTTCGCATTTAATTACAAAGAAATATAAAATTAAAAAGAACATATATTTCTCTGTGATCACTTCACTTTCTTGATATGATAAAAGAGATCATAAGTTCATTTTCTTAAAATTTAAAAAAATTAAGTTATATTTATTTAGTTGTTTTTATAATTATTTCTTTAAACAAATTTATTCAATGAAATAAAACTATTTATATTAATACGTTAGAGATAACATAATATCTTGTAATATATTTTGTCAAACTTGTTATATTTTTACGATTATTTTTTAAATGTATTTGTATTAAATTATTTATGCTTTTATGATTGTTTCTTCAAATAAAACTATGAATTGGACAGATAAAGTTTGTAGGAGGATTTTATTTTACTTAGCTTTTTTATTATTATTATTTTGTTTCTTTTAAGATTAGTCTAATTTTTTTATCTATATAATGAGCTATTTTATATTTTTAGTGTATGTGATTTTAGAAGTGAAATTGGTTGAATTTTGCATAATTATGTGCAAATTTAAAATTCTTATAGTTTTTAAAAAAGCCTAATCATGATGTTTATTAAACTAAGCAACATCATTATTTTTGTTGCGATTAATTGTGCCATTTTGCTAAAGATGGTCTAAGAAACCAATTTCAAATAAAAAAGACATCTCCACAAATAGTTCTTAAGAATGAAAGTAAACATACGATGGCAATAGTGCGAGGATCTGCCAAAAATATATATACTACTTTATAGTCTGTAATATTTTTATTTTATAATTTTAGTATAATTATATATTTTTAAAACAGTGTTTTTTTTTTTTAAAAAAAAAAAAATCCCGTGGAGATTCCCTATAGGGTGGAAACTGGAAAAATTCCCTATAGGGTGTATTAAAAACGGATTTAATAGAAAATTTGAATTTTTTTTTACTCAATTAAATTTTAATTTGCTATTTATATTTAATTAAATAATTGAATTTTTTGCCCAATTAAATTTTAATTATTAGTTATCTTTTATTTAAGAATATTAAATTTAGGTTAAGCATAAATCTATTAAAGGGCATACTTCCACATAATGATATTAAAACTAGTCATCATCTTATAGCTACAACAATTGAAATTCACTACGTATATACACTTTTAATCTTAAGGTAAATTTTAAATTTTAAATTCCGTTATGAAGGAGGAAATTCTACATTATTTAATACATAAAAGATTAATTTTATTTTATGTCATTTAATATATGATTTTTTAATAATTTTAGTCTTAAAATATACTAGAAAATACAAATATTCAATATCAATGTTGCTGGGACCGTCACACGGGATCACCAGTTCATGGATGTTCAAGAGTTATTATCAGTTAGCATTTTTGTTTTTTAAGACAGAAAACAATGAATATCTCGCTTTATAATTTTATCTTGTCGTCCTAGTTCCCATCGCCGAGGAGGAGAGAGAGATGAGGATGAAGTCATTATTGCTGAGGATGCTCCCATTGGCAGCCTTGGTGATGCTGGAATGCGTCGACACTAGTTTGACCACAATAAGCAAAGCAGCCATGTCCAAAGGAATGGACCACTTTGTCTTTGTTGTCTACTAACGCTCTTGCCACTCTCATCATGTTCCCTTCTTCTCTCATCTTCAACAAGTCACTCATCTTTCATTTCTTTGCTTTCTTTTCAATTACGGCCGTTGACTTCTTTTCTTTACTCTTCTTTTTTGTGTGCAGAACCAAAGAGACCACCAATTACATACTCCCTTCTCGGCAAATTCTTCCTCCTCAGCCTTTTTGGGTCTGTTATTTTCCATATCAAAATTCCTTTCATTACGTTCACAAATGGGTTTATGCTAACTTTCATTCTTGAAGGGAAATTCAATTGTGTCTTATCTTATTACTGTGATGCAGAATTTTCTGAGGACTGGTGTAAACCATGGTTCTGCCACTCTTGCTTCTGCTATTGGCCAACTAATCCCTGCCTTTACTTTTGTGCTTGCTGTTATCTTCAGGTTCTTCCCTTTTCCAGTTTTTCTCTTTAATCCATCAGTTATGTAACTATTGTACCTTTTTCACGTCCACAAAGAATAGTACGAGGCATGGATAATTGGACATTAAGATCTAAATGACTATTCCTTAAGAGCAAAATTGAGTTGGGTTGTGTACTAATGTTTGGAAGGCAAATTCTTGCTAATGCTTATTATCTTTTGGCCACATTTTAGGATGGAAAAGTTAGATATGAGAAGCACAAGAAGCCAGATCAAAATAATGGGCACACTGGTATCAATTTCAGGAGCATTTGTTGTAATATTTCACAAAGGGTCCTCCTGTAGGTGCCAAAAACTTTCTAGCGCATCCAGAAACACCACTTGCCACTCTGCTGGTAGCAACCGATTCTTGGATTATAGGACTTCCTTGCAATTGCTTCCTTATCTCTGTCAATATTTACTACTTTTCAGGTCTACATGAGATTTCCACTAACCATTCTTTATGGTGTGTGTATAGTAGCTGTACAAATGACGTTCTGATTTTACCACATTTGAAGGCAGCAATTTTGAAAGATTACGCATCATGGATGACCATTGACCATAGTCTCATTCTATTGCCTATTTGGGACTATCCAACGTGCAATAGTTTCCTTGATTGCAGAGTAAGAACTTAAATGCTTGGAAACTGAGGGCTGCTATTGAGCTCATATCTGTCATCGACTCGGTAAGCATGCAAGAACTTTACGACTTTTTTTTTTTTTTACTGTATTTTCCTCAGTAGCACATCTAATCACATGCAGTTTTTCTCTTCTTAGGCTGTATTTGGAAATGTGGTGACATACACGGTAGTTACATACTGTATACACACGAAAGGGCCTGTTTTTGTAGCCATGTTAAACCCTTGAGGATAGCTATTGCTGCCTTTTTGAGTGTGATCTTTCTGGGTGGCACACTTCACGTGGGAAGGTAATGATCTCGCTACAATCATGTCTAACAACGCATATGGATGCACTAGTACAGTTTCTTGCATTGAACACTTCCTATATCAAAGAATAGCCTAGTAGCGCATGTCTTGTCTTCGTGTCTAAAAAGCTAACACAAAAACATAACAAAAGCTGTACATAATATGCACGGCTAAGAATCTTTGGGGTAGCACTTATTGGAGCAGAATTAGTGTCACATGCAAAAGGATGTGAAGATACCTGACTCAAATGCAAAAAAATATTCATTAATAGTAGTCGTTTTAAGGGCCTAGATGAGTTCAACTTCACGTCCTTGTGCAGTATTATAGGAGCCGTTGTTATTGTTGCTGGTTTCTATGGAGTAATCTGGGCAAAATCCAAAGAAGAGGAACAAGATAAAGTAAACAAAGTTA
Source organism: Omphalea diandra (assembly GCA_949677035.1). NCBI lineage: Eukaryota > Viridiplantae > Streptophyta > Magnoliopsida > Malpighiales > Euphorbiaceae > Omphalea > Omphalea diandra. The sequence goes on from CATIWR010358965.1 coordinate 15,887, forward strand.
ATGAGCCGCAGCCATCAATGCAGAGGACTCCTCCGTTGGAGAGCCACATCAATATGTAATCTAATGCAATTCAGAATCTTTGTTATGGATTTTAGGCAGAGCCTTTGGTTCCGATGTTCGCAGTGCCATATTATTTCCAACAAGAAACCTATGTGTAGGATGGTGAAACTTCATGATATGATATATGTGTGCTCTGATTAAGCACTGCAAGAAGACTTTCATCTCTATCAATGAGTAGAGCACGAAGAAAGTTAGGTGACTCCATCCATTGCTTCTTGTTTCATCTTACCCAAGCTTGAGATGAACACCGGTGTTGGTGAATTGGAAAATGAAAGACAGGAGGAATAGTTGCACCACATTTCAATAGCTGGTACATTGTTAACCTTTCATGGTGGGATAGTTTGATGACTACAACCAAAGGCTAATTTCAGAGTCAAAATGATTGACATACAAATACAGCCCTTCCACTGCACCTCCGATACCCCTGGGTAATTTCTTTTTTTATATATTCAACCAATAAAATAAATACACTTTCCTTGAACAAAAATATAAATGTCTTTAAACTTTCAAGAAAACGTTATGATAATTTTATTGGATAATTATGAACAGTTATTCTGTGTCATTATATTATTAAATAAGTGTATGATGAAATAATAGAAACCCAATGTTGATAAATCTTTACTATTTCAGTAAGTTATAAACAGCAAATTACAATTAAACATCTCCAACCCAAAAAGTAGGAATTTCAACATTATCGAGGCAGCATCAATTTGCTATTTCAATGAAAAAGCTATAATGAACACACAGTCGATATATTTCCCAAAATTTATATATGAAAATTGGTGGGCAAAAATCAAAATCACCGGTATTCCTAGAGAGCTTTCCTTCACTTGTTGCCAAGTGTTAAAAAAGACCTAACAAGACCCCTCAAAGAAAATGGTCAACAGCTAACACCATCTATGGAAGGTTCATCAGATATTACAAATGGCAAACAAACCTTCCCAAATTCACCCTCAAGAAATCTACAATTTTCTTCCTTCTAATGTTGAAGAGAAATAGGGCTGGTGACAATACTACAACAAGAATATTGCAATGTACCTACTGTAAGACCCAAGAATTCACAGCTTAAGATCATCTGACATGGCTGAAGGTATGCAATGTGTAGTAAGAATATCTATAGTAGCTGCCTTGGCAGTCTTTGTCCTGAGAACGACTATCTGCAGAGAAATAAGCACACAAACTTTGAAAAATAAATAATATAAATATCAGAGCCAGAAGCACCGCCAAAAACAAAAGTGCACATGCACACGAGAGAGAGAGAGGACCTGCTCATATTCCAATTCAAATTTCAAAAATTCATCATCACAGCTCTCTACCATGTTGGCCAAGCTCTTCAGATTCTTCACTGGCTTGCCATTCAAAGCATGAACCTGCATTGGCATATGCAACAAAAGACATTTAGCAACAGAGGTTAAACCAATTTCCCCTATCACAAACTGCAATACTCACCTGAGTGTTCACGATGTCCTCATAACCAATATTAATATCAGCCACAAGCACCTTCCAGAAAGTTGCCAAGGAATAATATGTTAGTAAGCAGAGGATCAGCCACTTAAAATATCATTCACATGACCGATAGATCGATTGATTGTGAGAGAGAGAACCTGAGATACCACAACAAGCTGCTCATCTGGGGATTGGGGCATTGAATGCAAAAGTTTGTCTAAAAGCTTGACAGGAGCTTCATATTCATACTCCTTACCATACTGAACACATGCCAAAAGAGAGAGAGAGAGAGAGAACAATGTAAGACACCACCAAGAATGTACAAAAGTTTGGCACAAACTAAGCTGCAAATGGTGAGGAAAGAAAAGAAGGGGGTAAAAGCAGATAATAAAAAATTGAGTAATTACATTGAGTAATAATAAATATTCTGGAATGTAGCTCCCCTTAATAGAAATAAGATCATGCCGGATTATGTTTTCGCACAACCCAAGATCATTCACACAAGAAAGTTCATGCTCAATAGAACAAGCACACAATTTACTGTTTTCTTTCTAATACATAATCCTAACTCAAAAACATTAAGTGGCAGTGCAACAATCAACTAGACATATCAACACTACAAATTAGCTCCTCAAACAAAAGGAATTGATTTTCCACTTTGAAGAACCTCAACTAAAATTTATGTATTTCAGCCCCCTGCAAGCTGAGTTTATGATCTCAGAAATTGTAAACAGGGTCAAATGACGAGTTCACAAACAAACATGAATCAAACACAAAGGAATGTTTAAGAGAACTTACAGACCTCAGAACGGAGATAAGGAACAGAAACAGTTGTGAACACAAATCCTGCAATGATATAATATGAAGGAGGTATGCCTTTGACATGTGGTGGAATGAGCCTTCTGTGAGTTGAAAGTTTGATGTCAAAGTTTAAAGTTTCAGAATTGCGGAGAACTTCAATTGCTGCATTGTCCCCGGTATACTTTTGGGAGATGAGATAGCTGAAGCCTACGCGCTCTCCATGCCGAAAGGGAACTGAAAAATCAAGAAGACGATAAAGTGATGCGTTATAAACACAAAGTAAGTAACTATGAATGCTTAAGTTAATATGCATATATTCATTAATATATGTACCCCAACTATGCATGGTTTTAAATCGTGTTTGCGATTGTATGTAATGCTAACAGGACTGTCATGGCCATAATGTACTGATAATAGTAAATTGCTAAGCAACTTTTATGTGAAATTGCAAAATATTACAAACTAAAAAATATTTTCCTGGTTCACTAAAACTATAACTTACAGCTAATTAATAAGCATAAAACAATATACATAAAGACATAATAACATCTATAATTTTTGACCAAAATTAATAATAACTTAAATAAGTAGTCTTATCAATTATATATAACTTCATTGATATCTACATATATTATAGCCACTAATTGAGTTAAAACACCTAACTTACGTTTAACCATTAATCAAGATAAATATGCATTTTCTAACCTCTAATCAAGCCAATTGCCTAATTGAAACTTAATATTTAACAATATTTTGTAATCTAAAAGCTAGTAAAAACAATTAAAAAAAGAAGAGAGTATAAATATTAACACACCTCTTTAAGTGTAGCGAGAAGAAATTCTCCTTAAAACAATTCTCCTCTTTAAATTTTTTTGAATTTTTTGAGTAAATCTATTAAGAAGGAAAGTTGCTGGGTTTGGTAAGCACAAATGAAATGGAAAATGGGAAAAACGAAAAAATGAAAGGAAAATGCAAAAATGGTCTTTGTCAGTGCTAGCTGCTGGGCAGAAAAGAAAATAGGACAGCACATGTGAAACCTGCACAAAGTATAAAATATTCCAGTCCCTCATTATTACAACGGATGATACTGTTATGTATGGCTTTTACAGCCATGACACCTGATAGAAATTTTTTGACCATTATACAACAGTCCTAACAGTGAAAGTAAAGCAAAAAGCCGCAACATAATGGCCGTTATGCAATTAGTTAAAACAGTGCTGCTATGAGAATAGAAATGTACACTCACCTGTCCCATCATTGGCTATATTTACTCCATCAAAACTCAGAATAATGTCTGATGGCTTCAAAACTTTGGATTCTGGAGCAGTCGGATCAATTCTTCTGATACGAACGCCCTTTTGCTCAGGTTTCATACCCATAGCCAATCGAAGATCAGGATTTTCCATTTTCTGCCATTCAATCCCAAGAAATGGGAATCCTAGTATGTAAAAGAAGACTATAGATTTTAATCAAAAAAGCAGTGAAAAATGTCGTACAATTAACAAGCAATTAACAATTCAATTTCAAAGTATCCACATATAAACAGAAACCTCAAGTAAACACATCACAGGTTATCCACAAGGAGGGGGATTAGATGACATGGACTTATGTATCGACAAATGATATAGCATCAAAATAGCTAATAGAAAACCTAGAATTGTAAATATAGGTAGGGGTGAGCAAAAACCGGACCGAATCGAAAAAATGACCAAACCGATATGGTTCGGTTCGGTTTGATCTTTTAATAAAATCAGTTTGTTCGGTTATAATTTTTAAAAAAATTTGGTTTTTGGTTAGATTTTTCAGATAGAAAACCGAAAAAACCAAATTAACCGAGATAATAAATAAATCAAACCAATTTGAATCGAACTAGATTTAAAATACATGTAATTTAAGTGAAACAAACTGAACCGAACCGAACTTTTATAAGATCGGTTCGGTTCAGTTTATAGACACATGAATTTTGGTTTAATCAGTTCAGTTAATTCGGTTTTTTCAAAAATTTCGGTTCGGTTCGGTTATAAGTATAAAAAATTCAGTTTATTAAAATTTGGTAAAAAACCAAACCAAACCGACCAAACCGGTCGTTTGCTCACCCCTAAATATAGGTGAATGAAGGCAAAGGATCCTTGTAAACTGAGACTCAGAAGGATACTTGAAAGCAAAAGACAGACACAGATGCATCATCATACAAATGACAATAAATCCATTATCACAGGCTGAGTATGACCAGACCAAAAATTTGGTCATGTAAACAAAAGAAATGCAGTTCCATCCCCCCCCACACCCCCTCCAAACAAAAAAAACCTCAAATGCTCTTTTATTCCTTTCTTCCTTCCAATTAAAGTTGTAACTAAGTTACCTGCTCTTTTATTCCTTTCCTCCTTCCAACTAAAGTTGTAACTAAGTTACCTGTGTATGCTCCATTCTTCTCATAATCTTGGATAAAGTGGGTGATCACTGGTGTTGGTATGACATACCCAATATTTTCAACGTCTTCATGTTTAAGGGACTGAAATGCAATGCCCACACACTGTCCTTT
>CATIWR010359022.1:0-14154 GCA_949677035.1 Omphalea diandra
TATATATATATATATATATATATATATATATATATATTAAAAATTTATTAACATTATTAATCAATTAATATAATAAATATTTAGATCTTTTAAAATCAATTCATATTGTATTAAAAAATATTGTTGTGCCATTCACAATAGCAATCAGTAGCTTTTGGTGCATTGCATCTTTTACAATGACCAATAGCAAGTTTTTTTTTTTTTTGACAATTTAATTTTTTATTCATTTAATTTGAAAAAAAAAGGCTGATAGTAAGTCACTATGAATGATGTTTTTTAATGCACTAGCCATAGGGACATTTAGATTTTCTTGAATATCACATGATAAAAAATAGGGGTGTAAGTTTTATAGTATTTAAATGATATACCGCTAAAAACCTTACCGTTACTATCGATCAATTTTAACAATGAAAAAGTTAGTAATGATTTTGGTATTAAAATTTAGTTTTTAATGGTATTGATATCAATTTTGGTTTTATAAAAAATTATAAAAAGTAATCATTAATATATCGTTTAATAAAATGTTGTGTTTTAATAACACATAAATTTAAATTTTTTTATTTATATTATGAACAATATAAATTATTAAATTAAACAGGTTTATATTACCAATATTGATATCGATATCGGATACTAACAATACTGTCATTTTATTGATAGCATCGGTTTTATGGTTTTTATATTTAATAGTATTGAAATCGGTAATATATATCAATGGTATCGATATTATGCAGTATTGTAAAAAATGACGATTTTGGTAACTATGGTATACCGATTACACCACTAATAAAAAACACTCTAAAATCGGAAATACTTTTCCTTACATCTTAAAATGGTAAATATTTTTTTATTTTTACCTTGAAATGCTTAAAACCCCTGACATTCACTTTGAATTTTTGACATGATTTAATTTTATAGGTTGGAAGGGAATCCTTGCTCAACAGCAGGAAAGACAGTTTGGTTATGTTCAACTAGGTGTAGCTCCTCCAAATCAAGTTATGTCTAAGTAAATTATTAATTTTTTTCAACAAAAAATATATGATTTATCAAGTTTATTCACCGAAAAGATGTGTTGCTTCGTCTTTGTTTTATATCATTATCTTTACTACTTTTTTTTTTTTAATTTGATTAGAATGAAGGTTTGAATTCGCCATCTCACCATTTCAAAAAAAATTATAGATAGGGTAAAATCATGGCATCGAATGGTAATAATTTGGTTTTGATGCACAATTATGACTTTTATTAACTATATTATAATCCAAAATTTACAAAGATAGAGTATAAATACCATTTAACTGATAGAGTATAAATACAATGCACATACCTTTGTGAAGGATGGGAAGACCTACCATGGCTATTGTGTTGAAAAGGTTTGGTGGCGACAATGGCAGTAGGTTGATCATTATAGTAAGTTGTGTGCATGTTTGTTGAGATGAATGTCCCAGAGGTAGAGTTGGGTTCTTATCTCAATGAATGAGGATAATAGGATTTAGGCACACTGATATTTATGCACAAACCTTCATATTCATGAGGTAGCCTTTCCAGAATCTGCAAAACAAGGTCAACGATTTGTAATATTATGGCGAATTGAGCAAAGAGAATCATACATGGTTTTGAGATACTCATCAATGGTTTGAAAGCCTCTTGTGGTATTATAGAGCAGAGGAATGAAATTTGATAATATCAGTTTTAGAGGGAAGATGAGTTACAGACGAAGAGAAACGTAAGATGAACTCTGTGCCTGACATTATGGAAAGGACAAAAAGGCAATTGAAAACAGATGCCTAAAAGGAATGCAAGATGCTGTCCATAGAATATAAATGCTCCTCTGAAAAATCAAATATAGACACGCTTGTTCCTAAACCACCAAACTCCAACATTGTGGGATGCAAATGGGTATATAAAGTGAAAAAAAAAAATAAAAAAAAAGAAAAAAGAAAAAGAAAGAAGATAGGAGCTTTGACATAGCATTCACAGTTTTGAACATAATTAACTAGTGTTCTGAAGAGAATATTATTATTGCCCATCCTCAAAAAGTGAGAATTAAGAGTTAAATTAGGTTTCAAAATGATAGAATTGGACAATTTTACCTACAATGGAAAAATTGTAATAAAAAACACTAAATTAAAGTAAAAAAATCTGAAATAAGCAGTGCTCAAAATGAAACTCTCTACTAAAATTATAATTAAAATAAAAATTATAAAAAATAATAAAAATACAATTTTCAAAGTCTAGAGGATGAAATTTAATGATAATAAAGAAGAGAAGACCAATGATTCTGGTGGTGGAGTAAGAGAGAATTAAGAATACATTATTTAATTATTTTTAACACTATATAAATGTAATCTCGATGTATTTAAGAAGATGCATTTGACGATTAGAGTTATTTGATAAATTGATTGATGCAACTCAAAAAAATTAAATTTGTCTGCTGATAAGGAAAGCTCAAAGAAGTGGTCCACTAATAAATATGCAACACAATAAATAAAGTCATTCTGGTGGCAGAATCTGATTTTGCAATGGCTTAAAAGACCAATTTGGTCTGTTAACTATTTAAAAATGTCAATTTAATTACAAAATTAACTATCTAATTATTTAAGTTCGTAATTTCTATTTTAGACTTAATTAAGGCCAAAATCCATCTAAAATTAGGTAAGAGAACCGCATGAACAACATGCATTGGAGAGATAAAATCTCTTACTAAAATCATAACAATAACTTCCTTGGGATAATAAAATCTCCAAATTGAAAAATCAAATCCTTAACAACAATAAAAAAAAACTCTCAAATTCACTCTTCTCACATTCACACTTCAAACCACAGTTTGAGGAATCAAAGGTGAAATGAAATATTCATCTTCATCTTTATCAAGGTCATTAGCTCCATTTGCTCGTTGATCATCTTCTCATAACTCACCTGCCTTAAATAAATCGACAAAAAACTTCCATTTTCAAGTAAACTTGAGTTCAACTATGAAGGAAGGCTTAGGATTTGTGAGTGGCAGGAAAGTGCCTAGGTGGGTTTCTTGTAGTGTGTTAAATCCAAAAAGGACGTTTTATTCATGTATTAACTACAGGGTATGTGACTGTAAATACTTTGAATGACATGATGTGGAGATGGGTCAAATTGCAAAAGATGTGATTAACATGTTGGTTGATGAAGTAGTTAAAGTAAAAGGTAGTATGTCAAGTGTGAATGTTGATAATGTGAATATTAAGGAGGTTGTGAATGTTGATGAGGTTAGGGTACAATTGAGAATTGAGTTGTGAGATGCTAGGCAAGAATGTGACGGATACAAGAAGTATTGTATTTGTAAATTATTTTGGTGGTGTCCTAGGTGCTACAGATTATGAGAATAGGAATGCTATTGGAGAGTTATAAGTAAGTTTGATGGAGTAGACTAGTACGGATGGATTGTTGCTACTAAAAATCAGGGATTTTGATGTTTATATCTTAGTGAAGTAGAGTGGTATGTTAGTGTGTATTTTGTAGTGATTGTTACTTCTATTATGGATGGTGAAGTAGCTTAGTTTGCATTTTGTAATGAATGCTGAAATGAAAGTAAAAGTTTTTGAATTATTAGATATAATGTATATGAATCAAAATACATAACCTCATAGTTTCAACATGCAAAATTTAAAGACTATTATTATTTCTTATATATATATATATATATATATATATGTTTGAGTTTTTTTAAACATGTCAATTTGATTTAGTTTTATTTTAATAAAAAAATTAATTTAATTCAACCAAATAGAATTCACTTTAAATTAAATCAAGATGATTCAAACTTATTTAAAATTTATTATTTTATATTAAAATTATATAAAAATGTATTAATAACTTATTATTTGTATTAAATATATAATATTAAAAATATTTAAAAATTAATTTTAAAAAATTTAACTTAAATTGAATTGAACTATAATCGAATTGAATGATTTGAGTTTTATATTAGCTCTATTTTGTTCAATTTATATTTTGAAAGTTCTATTTTTTATTTTGATTTAGTTTAAATATATTACACACTCCTATGAATAGGATGAAACGAGTTTGAATTGAATTAATTTTAGATAGATTTTTTTAAAAAATTTGATCATTTCAAGTTACATCTTTTATACAAATTCATATTTTGAGCTATGAGCAAGTCAAATCAAGTTATTGAGTCAATAAGTAGAGAAAATTCAAATTACTTTTTAAATTTCAAATTAAATAATTTTTAAATATTTGTAATAATTTAAATCAAATTATTTGAGTCAATTCATACATCAAGTCAACTTAAATTAATCAGGCAAATTGAGTTAAGATCATATTTGATCTAGTTTGATTCAAAAAATTTCTAAGTCATGTTGAATTTGTAATATTTTAATTTTTTTTTCAAATTAAGTCAAATTCAAGACACTTTATCGAATGAGTTTGGATTAAATTTTTGAATGAAATAAAAAATTATCACTCTAATGTACAGAAATCATATTCACAGAATATACATTTGTTTGAGGCGACTGTATAATGTATTTCGCAGACAAATCTTATTTCTACTGAGTATAGTTCTTGAAAAATTTGAAGGTAGTTGAAAATTCAGTTAATTTAATTTCTTAGTTGAATAAAGAATTCACGTTATAGAGGGAGAATTTTACTGAATAAAAAGTTATGAATATTAAATAATTCTTAGCCTTTTCATATGTCCTATTATCTTTAAGACTTTCATATAACGTATCAATTAGTTTCATTTTAAAATCTGTGTTTTGAGGTTGGATTTGAATTCCTAATAATAAAAATTTACTTACCATTTTTAGGCAAAATAAATTTTGAGATGTTCGAACTTAATTTAATTATGTTAGATTGATTCATGTATTTTTGTTAGTACACATCAAATCTTTGAAAATGAAATTAACAAGAAATTTATAAATAGCAAATTAAAAAAAAAATCACTAAAACTATAAAAAAAAAAAAATTTAAAAATATAATTTTATGAATCTAAAGTTTTTAAGTTTTATTTACTATATAATGTTATTTTTCTAAAATAATATTTTTCAGTAATTTTTAGATCATTATTAATTAAAAATTTTTGAGAATTTAATGTATATGAATCAAAATACATAACCTCATAGTTTCAACATGCAAAATTTAAAGACTTCATTTTTTTTTTTTTTCTAAAATTATTAGATAGGATAAGAATAGTGTATTAAAATGCTTAGACACTTACCTCGCTAATCCAGGTACGTTAAAGTATTATTAGTTTATCACATAGACATGTGAGAGAAGGAATATGTGCTGTTTTGCTATAATTGATTATGGTGAGATCAGAAAGTCATGATGGAGAAGCAAAAATAAGCTTTGAGCTTTGAGCTTAGGCAAGTTATGCATTGCAGGACTATAGTCAAGGGCATTGAGTATAGGCATCATCTTTTTTGTACCTGCTTTTCCCAAACTCAGCAAAAAAAATGTCTCAGCAAATTGGAAAACTAAAGTTTGAGTCTTGTAGTTGCCGCTTTATATTGCATCAGGAAAATCCCAGTTCCAATCTATGGTCTTGTACAAGTGTTTGCTCATTATTGTACATTGATTTCTTGACTATATCAAGCTTTTAGTGCAAACAAATCCTACTTTTTTAGTCTTTTTAACTTAAATGATGCTGAGCCCTACTAATTGATTATCATTTGAGAAATTGAAGGAAGATGGATTGGAAGAATGGAAAAGATCCCAAGAGAGCCAAGCATCAGGGCAATTCAGTAGCCTTGACTCTGTTATGACGGAGGACTGTTAATGTCATGTTACTAGCTTTGCAATTGCAGGTTTAAATCCTTGTGCACTTGAGGAGGAACACCAGTCTTTCATGACCTGAATGCAACTAAACATAATGACATGAAGTATATAGCTGTGTAGCTATAAAGCCTGAAAAATTAGAGGGATAGTCAATCTAATTGCTCTCTCTATGTTGTCCCAAGTTTCTATCCTGTTCCCCATCTGGGTAACTATTGGTCTATTAACTAACCTAACCCTTCTCAAATGGTAACAGACTGATGATTTGTTTATAATTTTAAGTTACAGTTTGCTCAAAAAAAAAAAAAAAAGTTACAGCACTTTACACTTAAATCCTAAACACTTTGTTCTTCCTCAATCATAAAAACCTCAAAAAAAAAAAAAAAAAAAAAAAAAAGACAATTAACTATTCAATTTCTTTCTTTTTATTTAGACATTGCAATTCGATGTGCTTAGTTATAATGTGGTTATGACGTCTGGGTATGGCGAAAAAGCAACAGAACCTCAACCTCCTTCAACAATAGCGAAAATCTCAAAGCCACAAGAACCTGCATCTAATTTGACGTGAAAACAATGTGCACCGGCACCACAAAATCCAACCACCTCTTTGATGTAGGAATATCGCTAATTAGAATTTTTTAGATTTTTTTAAATATTTTTTATTTTGGTTAGGATGAATTTTTAGAATAAAAATATTTTATTTAAAAAATTTATATGTAACTTATTAGAGGTTTCAAAAAAAAAGAAAAAAAAGAAGAAAGATTAGAGACTAAATTTAGGATCTCCACAATTTAGAAAAATATTATATTTTCAAAAATTTTATTAATTATCCAAAACTCAAGACTCTTTGTATATGATACTTATTGTTGTATTTATAGTTAAACATTAAGTTAATAAAAAAAAACTAAAATCATAATAAATATGATGTCGAACATTTCTAATTAGAATTTTAAATTTTTTAAATATTTTTATTTTGATTAGAATTAATTTTTAAAATATTAATTTCTCTTTCCTTTAAAATAACTCTTCTCTTTTGGGGATGCCGGTCGGTATATTATATTAGTAGTAAATCTTTTTTCTCTTTGTTTTTTCTATTTTCTTTAATAAATTGGAATATTTTATCTTATTTGTTTAATTGTATTTTATTTTGTCTTTTTTTAGAGTTTTATTTTTAGATCTATTATTTTGTCTCTCTTGATGGAAGTTTTTGTTTCTCTTTTATGAGAGTTTTAGTGATTTAAAATTAATTGTTTACTAATATATAATAATATACTATTGAATATTTTTTTTCAAATCTGTTCTGGTGTATTGTATGAAGAATTTCATTTCATATCACATTATAGTATCATATTTGATGAGATCTCTATAACTAATAAAAATACAAAATCATTGAAAAAAATTTATGTTGAAAATAAAATCACGATTTTGAAATTGAGTCAATGTGCAGTTATTAGTAGTGTTGAGGTTCAATTTCATATTCGTATATTAAATCATGAGATTATTTCTTTTGTAAATATTGTGTGATTATTTATGAATGAAATTTTTTTTTATTATTCTCAAAAAAATTGATTTTTAAAATCAAAATATTTTATTCAAAATTTTTATGTGTAACTTTCTATTATAATTTCTTAACAAGAAGATTAGATATGATTTAGAAGAATATTATATTTTTAACACTTTTATTATTTTTTATTTATTATAATTTTGATTTCTTATTAATTTAAGAGTTTAATCTATAATCGGTCTATAAGCACCATATGTAAGGGTCTTAAGTTTTGGATAATTAATAAAATATTTTAGAGAGACTGTTTTTATTTTTTTCTAAATTTTTGATATTCTTTTTAAGATTCAATAAATATTGATGTCTAATTGTTTGACATTCATGCATGAATCAATAAACTTTGAGAAGGTTGTTGTTTGTTTGACATTCATGCATGAATCAATAAACTTTGAGAAGGTTGTTTTAATTTTTACAAGTTCAAATTTTTTTGGCTTCTACTATATCAGTTTGATCAAACTTTTTTCATTGTACATTTAACATTATAAAGTTTTCTAGTAATACTAAGGCACAATAATTAAGTATTTAGCAGTAAATATCTATAATTATTATCACTTTTTAATAGTACCTATAAATATACTTATTAGATCATTTTAGTTGCATAAAAATATTGTTATTTGATCGCTACAATATTATATAGAAGTACCATAAAATAACTATTAAGTCTTTCTAGTCAATAGAATTAATAAACTTATCTAATAAATATCTAATTTTCATTTAAAAATTTCTAATGTATGAAAAATTTAGAGTAGAATATATTGATAATATAATATTTTTTTTTATTAAAAAGGACTTCTAATATTCTTATGTGTAAATTACTTATTTTATCATTTTTATTTAAAAATATTAAAATTATAAATTATGATTAGTTATTATTATTCTTTTAAGAAATATAATACATCATACATTTTTAGATACATAAATTATCTTATTATTAGCACATTTTGTTAGAACATTTATTCAATTATTATGTCATTTTGAATTTCAAAATAAAAATAAACATTTTTATCTTTTTGTAATTTATATTTTTGCACTGATTTTTCTTTTAAGGATTCAAAAAGGACTAAAATCGTAAAAACACAGATAAAAATTATGAAAATTAACAAAAACAAAATTTTGTATTATATATATATATATATGTAAAATCTAATGGTTTGATATTAATTATCTATATTTTAAATTCTTGAGGCGTCAATAAAGAAAATCAAATATAAAATAATAAGATTTAAAAGAAAATATTGTGAAAAAAAATGTTCATATTTCAATAACTATGAAAGCTGGTGACAATTTAAAATTTTTCATGAATGTTTTTATATATCTAAATGTTTATATTTTAAAAATTGAAATATATTATAGTTTAAAATTTTAAATTCTATATTTTTTTGGTAAAGTAATAAACCCACGCGATTATTAGAGCTCTCATTTTATTATATTATGATATAATCATTAAATCCCTTTACTACTGCATAAATATCATTATTTAATTTGTTTTAGTGATAAATAGGTGCGACCCATAGTTCTTTCTACTGATAGTGTATAATAATTACTAGGTCTCTCCAACTGTTAAGTATAACAATTAACATCTAATTTCTCTTTTAAAATTTTATATTATATGAAAAATTAATTTAACATAAAAACTATTTTAAATAGAAAAATTCTTTTAATAAGATGACTTTCATTTTATTTAAAATATTTAGTTTATTATTTTTAATTTAAAAAATTAATATTCTTTGTTATTGATTTTCATTTTATAGTCTTATTTTAACATGAAAATTATATTTTATAGGAATTATTGCTATATTTAAAATTTTTTTATAATATTAAACTTTTAAAGATGAATGTGATAATTTTAAAAATTTAATGAAATTAAATAATTATTTAACAAATAATTAAAAAAATTATTTGACATAGTTTTTACAATCATTACTTAACTTTTCAACCATTTTTGAAGATGAAAAAGCACCGATTTAGTTGTTTGGGCTGGCCTCTAATTGGGCATATGGGCTTGTTCATCATTTAGTTCGATAAACTCTCCAAAGAAAAAGCTTACGGTAAACTAAGGATCAGTCCCGGCCATAGGGGTAGGCCATTAAAGCCTAAGTCCCCAAATTTATTTAAAAAATTTTTAAAGTAAAATTATTTTAAAAAAAAATCTATATTTTTCTTTTTGTATAGCTTAAATGGTTCAATATTAAAAAATATAGTCTAATTTATTTTAAAATTTTTATTTTTTAATAAAAAAGTTCAAAATTTGCTTTTGCCTAGAGCCCTGTACCTGTTGGACCGGCCTTGCTAATAGAGCCCTATACCTGTTGGACCGGCCTTGCTAAGGATGACAACGGAATATGACGAATTTATATTCCCTGAGATTTTACTCTAATGAGACAGAAGGATGGGAATTCCCAACTCACAGCTTCAAAGCTCTATAGATGAATCCGGCACCGCTTAGCAAAGGCTCACTGGTGCATATAGGAATAATAAGCAAACCTTCATTAAGAGGAGCTTCTCATATTGGCAACGATATGAATTGCCATCTCAAAAACTTGAATACAAAAGGATGAATTTCCACTCGTACTAAAATTGGAATTCAAAAAGAATCCTAGTTCTTGTCAGTGAGAACAGCATATTCCACATGGGAAGTCTGAGGAACTTAGGGTTGGTTTTACTTTTATGTCTCAAAAACTTAAATCTAACAATGGAAATATTGGTCTCATGTTCATTGCCACTGACACAGATGCATGATGCAATAATACAGAAGTTCCATGATCTAAGATTACATACTCATGCATTTTGTAGCATGATTCATTGGCCCAAGATGTCAGACACTGATTTGTTGATCATCTGGAATAGTTCTTCCCTGTGAATGAAGATGAGCACAAATCAAACGTAAGGTTGCTGGAAAACTGTGGATTCCATATCAAATTATTAATCCAATATTAACGACATCAAGGGCAATAAACTGTATGAAAGTCCAGTAGCATGCCAAGTTTATTGGAATTTTACTTACCGATCAGGTTTGAATAGGAGATATCGATATATGAACCACTGAAATTGATAAAGCAGTTCACGTTAGTACTAGTGCAAAAGCAGTAGGATATTTTGAAGTAACATAATAGTTTACAGATTAACAAACAGAAAAGAAGCAAAAAAAATAGTAGTAAATAAGAAGGCTTAGATTTTTTGAACCACCCGGCCCATGAATTCTGTTGCAAGATTTATTTTTTTTCCCTCTCAAATTCTCAGCAACTACTAATGGACGTATAGACTCACCGAAGAGTACAGTATGCCAATAAGTTCAAGTGCACTTGGGATAACTGGCAACTTGTCAATGGCCTGTTAATACCAAATGTATATATATATATATGTACAAAACAAAAATATCAGAAGTCTCGTTAAAGGGAAAAGAGTGGAACCATAAACTGTGGTGTCGAAAGGAAAGGTATCAATATGCAAAAATCTTAGTCACAAATAAACTGAAATAAGTAGAACCATCATACATATTTTGTCGTAAATTTCCACTATCCTCATCTGATTGCATGATTAATTAATTTTTGGTTTAAGATCTCCACTAAACCAAATTTGCTAATATAAATGATATTCCAAAGAATGAGTGATAGTAATTACTGATACAAGATTTGCTGATGCCCATATAGCTACTACAGCTGCAAACCCCAAACCAGCAAGAGCCAGCCGATCTTCAGATTCCCACTGTTTCAGATCAATCAAGGATATATCTGAAATACATAAATGTCTACATTGATGTTTAAAACAATGATGCTTAATTTGAATAATTATAATATAGCATCAACGAATCTTTCAAAAACAAGCATGTTGATTTCAGTTAACAAGCGAAAAAGATTTCAACTTTTCAGATGGTAAAACCTCTAGATGATTACAAAAGAAGACAAACAGATAAACTGACCCAAGAATACCAAAGAATAAAATGACAGAGAGTGAGAGAGAGAGAGAGAGTAGACTCACAACATTCTGTATAGATTTAACAATGCTGACGGAGGTTGATGACTCGGAGCTTCCTCCAGCAGTCTTCACAACAATAGGTGCACGGTTCTGTCTCTCTGTAATACAAGAGCATCAAGGCTTGAGAAAAACACCAACTTTACATGAGGAAAACCATAAGTAGAGAACCATTCCACACTATGTCACTTACAAAACCAAAAATAACAAATAGACTTCTAAAATTTATTCCACTGCTAGAACCATCAATCACTATTCCAAACCTTAAACATTACAAAACTCACTCTTTAGATTTCAAATCCTTGAATTTAACATGAAGCCAAAATCTAGAACAAATGAACTTAGTTTCAGGAAAGAAAGAGTTTATCCATCATTTACTTGAAAAAGTGCACAGATGCTCATCTTTACCGTGCTCATTATTTTGGACTTCCCTACAAAAGCACCTACAGCTAAAAATTCACTTCTTAATAAAGTCTAAAGCTTTATTTCTAAATAGCCACAATCATGACAAAATATTAGCCAAAGCGTCCAACTAATCAATTATTAGTTCTCCTCCCCTTCCCAGTGATCCAGGAATTTGACCCTCAAATTGAATTTGGCATCCCATTCAAAAAAAATGAAGTTATATGACTATGAGAAACTGTTTATGATATTCAAACAAAAAAGCACAGTTGAACTGTAACACAAAGTTCATGACTTTAGAGTGGAATAATAGTCAAGAGTAGATCCTGTACAATCTGTAAGTCTCACCTGCAACTGGAGAAGCTGGAAGTTTAGTCAGATTCCTGAAAAGGGTGCTTCTATTTGGGACAAATAATGCTGGAGGAGGCAACATTGCAATAATGGAAGCCATGTTTGTCCACCTGAAACAAAGCATATTTGAATAAAGAAGCAGAAAAAGATCAAATCTCTACAAGCATTACTGAATTGATTATAAAAAAAAACAAAACTGAGTTACAGTAAGTTTTACCTTTTTGATTGAACAGAGAGAGAGAGAGAGAGAGAGAGGAAGAGACGCTGAGCTACAAACACCACAAAAAATTTCAAGCTTTGCAGCCACGACGTAACTGTTGGAGTTTTGGTTCAAGTGTGGTCAGGTGTAGGGTATCAAGTAAGGTGGTTTAGAACTTTGTTTTTACATCCCTTTTTGTGGCAAAAGGTTCTGTAATTAGTCAAAGTCGAAGATGACAAAAAAGATAATTATTGGATAGATTCTTTTTAATATTGAAATTGTTTTTTTTATATCAATTCTAATTTCTTCAAATTTCGGAAATCATATTAAAATTGTTATAGTGTGTGTTGATTTAGTTTTACAATGTGCGTTGGATTAAGAGAATTAAAATTTTTTATAAACTTTAAAAATTAGATTTTCAATAATAATTTTTAAAGATTTCTTAAAAATGAAGAGGTATTCAACTGAAATTTTTAAAGATTTTAAATAAATTATAAAAATCAAAGATACTCAATAAAAGCTTTTAAAAAAAATTTATAAAAATCAAAGCGTATTTAATTATAATTTTTATAAATTTTATAAAAGTTAACTAGTATTTAAAAAATTATTAACTTTTAAAAGTAATAGACTTTTATAAAATTTGGATAATTTTTTAGCATAAAATATCTAAAAAATTATTTTCACATTCTCTTAAACCTTATCAAGACTTTTATAGACTTTGAAAATAAAGTCTTTGAAAATCATTCATAAATTAATAAACTCCATAGAAATCATTAAGAGGATGTATTCAATTAATATTTTTATAGGTTTTTTTTAAGTAAAAGACTTGTTTTTAATGTTTTTTATGGAATTTATAAATGATTTTCAACAATTTTATTTTTAAAGTCTACAAAAGTGTTGAGAAGTTTTGAGAAAATGCGAAAGATAATTTTTTAGATGTTTATTTTGAAAAGATATTCAAAAACTATAAAAGTTTATTATTTTTAAAATTCAATAACTTTTTGAATACCAGTTAATTTTTATGGATATTATAGAAGTTATAATTGAATACCCTTGATTTTTATAGATTTTTTTAAAGTCTTTAAAAATTTTTATTGAATACTTTTTGATTTTTATAGATTTTTAAAAGTTTTTAAACATTTTTATTAAATACCTTAAAAGTCATTATTAAACACTCCCAAAATTTTAAAGTCCATAAACGTTATTAATTCTCTTAATCCAATACGTCTATGTAAAAAATCTATAAACTCTATAAAAATCATTCAATTTCAAACTAGTTTTATAAAAGTATTAATTCAATACATGTGTTTTTAAGATATCAAAGATAATTTAGATATAAAATAAATTATTTTAAATAGATAATATTTTTTTTATTTTCAGCTAATGATAAAAATTCTTAAATTACACTAAAGACCTATAAAATGTAATTGTATTAAAATATAGAGAAATAAAAATATTTTTATAAAATAAAAAATTAATTAAATATAATACGATAAATTTTGATATTTTATTCTTTTTATAAATTTTAAGATTATCCAGATTTTAAGATTTGATACTCACTTTTACTCTCCTTGCTAGATATGTCTTTTTTATATTTCTAATATTTAAAATATAAAGAAAAAAATTGTACAGAGAAGTGATTTGTTTTTTAAAAAATAGATTTTTTTCTTAATTTTTCTAATTTTAGTGCAAATAACATATTATTATTAAAATTTACATGCCAAATTTATCTATTTGTAACTATATAAATATAATAAATGGCACTAATTTGCAATAGGAAGTCAAAGCGAATTTAGATAGTATTTGGTTTTGAATTAAAATTTATTTCATTTATGAATAAATTGATCATAGAATTTATTTATAAATAATTTTTTATATTTTGTATGCTAAAAATATAATTTAT
>CATIWR010359146.1:0-70867 GCA_949677035.1 Omphalea diandra
AGTGCTTCTCTGCAAATATATGCTATTTGACACTCCTCCAAAGGCTCTTCAGTAACATTCATCAAGTCAGCAACACTTCCACCCCCACAGTACTCCATAACTATCTGCAAAAACCAAGAAATTAGTCTTCCCAAATCAAGAAAAAAAGTTGTCTGAATATCCGCTCATACAGGAATGAATATATAAAAAAAAAATAATTTAAAATTAAACAACGATGCAAAAGAGTGAAACCTACTGAACCAAATTGATTCAGTATGAATCTTAAAATATATAAAAATATATAATATATATATGTACCCAAAGATACTCTTCGCCCTGATAACTTCCCAAATATCGAACAACATTTGGATGGCTACATTGTTGCAACATCTCAATTTCACCTTGAATTTCTTCATAACCCTCCTCCTGGGCACAAGCAGCACCATAATTCAATTCCAGTATTTGAACCAACGCAAACAATTTTATGTCAAGGACATTTTAAAAAAAAGAGAAAGAGTCTCACCCCCTCAGTTAATGATATAACTTTAATGGCAACAAGCTCTGAAGTCCGTAAATCCCTTGCCTTGTAAACAGCCCCATAAGACCCCTTCCCTGGCAACCAAAAATCCACACTCAGCAGAACTTTCAGGAGAAAAATACAAGACATAATTTAATCACGCAAATATGTCAAAATCCTACTATCAACTCACTTGAAATCAAAATTGTACTAACGACCATGACAAACTGAATCAAAAAGTCAATAATACTAACTTATACCACTTGTGCATCAACTTAAACATCATAAAACAATAAATGCATCTGAATTCCATCCCTCCTCAACAATCGTAAACGAAATTGTCTTTTCTCAGATATGAAACATAACCAAATTAAAAAAAAAAAAAAAGAAGGAATTCAATGCCTAAATGACCCTCCAAAAAGCTCAACTTGAACCCCACTTAATCACTCAATCACATGAATTATCAGAAACACGCACCGAGTTCATTGAGCAATTCATACTTGGTGGCAGGATCTTCCTTAGTAACACTCTCCGGAATTGAGCTAGACGACACTTTCCTCTGCTGCTGTTGCTGATGCCTCGCCTCCTCTCCTTGCGGAGATCCACTCCCTTTCCTATGCTTCCCAAACCCTAACTCCCCCACCGCCTGCATGCTCGCCACGGCCCTCCCCATCGTCGATCCACTCTCCACCGCCTTCCCGCTCCTCTTTGCCACCGTCGACCTCACTACAAACGTCCCAAACCCTTCCCCCTCATCATCATTGCCGCCATCACTCTCATCGGCGAACGGCGAGCTTTTAGATTTTCTCACAGACGACGAGGACGAGGACTGGCTCGGGGGCGGCCGACTCCGGCTACCGGTTTTCACAATCATCGTCCCGAAGTCTGCGCCGTCGTCGTAATTGTCGTCAGCTCCGCCGAAGTCCTTCGGGAGGCGTTTGAGGAGCGGAGGGAGGGAGTCGATGTCTTCTTCTTCCTCTTCTTCTGCTTCTTCGCCGCCTTTGTAAACCATTTTGGCGTAGATGCCGGCGTCGTCGGCTTCGAAGTCAGGTTGTTGAGGTTTAGATTCGGGTTCGTGAACTACGACCGTGGCGTAAAGATCCGATTTCTTTGGGTGGTTGCGAGCCCGGCGAGCGGTGGGCGGCTGTTCCATTTTTTTTTTTTTTTTCTGGACCGTTGCTGCTAAGTAACTGGCTATTATTAGAGTGAAAATGTGATCATTTCTAAATCTTAGTATGGGCCCTGTTGGGCTCAAACTGGGCCTTTGAAGGGCTTCTGGCTACCATTAAAATGAAAAATAGAATAACACTCGTTCTCGTTTCATTTTCCTTGGTCATTGAAGCAAACGCAGGTCTGTTCTTCTTCCTCTCTCTCTCTCTCC
This sequence comes from Omphalea diandra, assembly GCA_949677035.1. Taxonomy (NCBI): domain Eukaryota; kingdom Viridiplantae; phylum Streptophyta; class Magnoliopsida; order Malpighiales; family Euphorbiaceae; genus Omphalea; species Omphalea diandra. The sequence goes on from CATIWR010359146.1 coordinate 1,878, forward strand.
CTTTTTTGTTTTTTTTAATGGGCTGCTAGTCTTTGATTTCTTCAGGCTTTTACTGATTTATCTGGAACTTTTATGAAATTTTTTGCATTCGGTTTTATATATTGATTAATAGTTCGAAATTTCATCTATTTGTGAATTTGATTTTCTTTCAACTAAATATTCCTTGTAATGATAATATTCTATTATGGGTATTGGCTGAATTTTGGGTTGGTGGTGATAAATAGGTTTTGGGGAATGATTGGAAGTGCACGTGTGCCGCTGAACAGGTGGCAACAGGCTGCAGTTGCACTTGGTTCAGCGGTGGGTGCCTTGCTAGACCCAAGAAGAGCTGATTTAATTGCGGCTTTAGGGGAAACAACAGGGAAGCCTGCTTTTGAAAGAGTTCTTGAGAGGATGAAGAGGAGCCCAGAGGGCAGAGTGAGTCTCTTCTTCTATATTTTCGTTGTTTTTATATTGGGTAAAGTTTTTGAATTTATCGTCGCTTATGAAATGGGGATGTGGGATGGTCTGTTAATTTTAGAGTGATGGATGAAATTTATTTCTTGAGGAATTTATATTATGGCTGCTCTTTTTACCTGTGTCCTAGACCTCCTGATGCAAATGATGAATTGTTGTTCATTTCTGTTGCTTTGGACTGTTCGCTTTTTATATGGAGTGTTTGTCATGAGAAGGTGTTATTTTGGTGCTTCTGGCAGTTTTGAGGGAAACATCAATTCTAAATTATGAGTGACAAACTCAACAGGAAGCAAAGATTTATCTTTCAAAAGAGTTTGTCTTTGCAAGTGAAACTTTGTATTTCCTTTCTCACATTTAGACAGCTCAGAAATTACTTTCAGACATTCTGATTCAAATGGTAGGTGGATGAGGCCGTAAGTCATTGTGTAGAAAAATGAGATTTCCGCAACCTGCTTTTTTTGGGCCTCTTGCTAAAAACATCTATGGAGATTGCTTGTTGTATTTTTAACTCAAGAAATTAGGACCATTCAACATATCTGGAAACTAATCAGAAATTTAGCAGGTGGTGGACAGTGGGAGTTATTACTTGAAATTACTTTGCTAATAAGCTTCAAGTGGATGGACTGCCAGTAATATTCACAAAGTAGTCTGGCACCAAAATGTATCAAATAAAAAAGTGTAATTTTGTGTCTTCTTATATCAAGCTTCACGTGTATACGTGTTCTTCCCTGTTCTCTTCCTCTTATTACTGTGTTTGTCTTAATCTTATTGAATGTATTAGCTATTGCTCATCCTTTCTACGGCATTGTTGATTTATGTGATCAAAATACCAACAAAATGTCAACAGGTATTTTGATGAGTGAGAGCTAGCGTGCCTTTTTCAATTAACTGCATTTTCAGCACAATTGTGGGGTTCAGGGGCTTGCATGTGAACCTCATGGAAATATACAAATGGTGAAAGCCTAGAAAGCTGAATATCTCTTGTAAATACATGAGTTTATCAATATTTTCGTCCATTTAATTGACTTTGATATATATATATATTATACACACACACACGCATGCGTGTGTATGTGTTTATGTTGAGAGAGAACTTTTATGCAAAGCTACGTATAGGATTAGAAACCAATTTTCCTTATAAAGAAGTTCTGTGTGAAAATTTATACACACACGCATGCGTGTGTATGTGTTTATGTTGAAGAGAGAACTTTTATGCAAAGCTACGTATAGGATTAGAAACCAATTTTCCTTATAAAGAAGTTCTGTGTGAAAATTTGTTTGTGCATGTCTATGAAAGCAAATCATATGGGACACTTGTGTTGCAATAAGCAAAACCAATAAATTTATATGTTGACAGGAAGTACTCTTGGAGAGACCACGTGTCATATCTGCAAAAGTTGGGCATGCATGGGATTTGCCAGCAAATACATTTGGAGCTGCCTATGCAAAATTCATGGGATCCAGGAACTTTTCTCCTGATGATCGGCCTCCAGTACGATTCATGGAGACAGATGAACTGGCATATGTAACCATGCGAGCTCGTGAAGTGCATGACTTCTGGCACGCTCTGTTTGACCTTCCCACCAACATGATTGGTGAATCAGCACTTAAGGTGATAGAGTTTGAGCAAATGTACCTTCCAATGTGTCTAATGTCTGTTATAGGGGGCACAGTGAGATTTAGTGAGAGGCAGAGGAGATTGTTCTTCCAGCACTACTTCCCATGGGCCATTCGAGCTGGAGTGCAGTCCACAGATCTCATGTGTGTATATTATGAGAAACACTTTCATGAGGATTTAGATGATGTCCGCAGAAAATGGGGTATAACTCCCGCTCCTAAACAAGTATAGCCTGATTGGCAGTAGTTGCAATTGGCTGGCTAGAGGGGTGTTGTGCATGATTTTCAGGATTTGTTATTTCACTGTGTTTAAAATTATGTATCCAGATTTATTGACAAGCAACACTTCTTAAAATTTGTATTCATGTTCACTCGCAAGGCAATGACAAGCTCATATTATTGGTCAATAGGTGTGCTGGCATGGATAATGTGTTGAATTATGGTGGCTCATTTGATATCCCACATCGGGGAAATAACAAAGGGAAAAGAGTTCTTTTTATTATAAATAGAGTCATATCTCACATCGGAAATAGACTAAAAAGTTGGGAGGTTATTTTGTTATAAATAGAGTCTTAATTCCTTTAGTTTAATCATCCCAAAAATTGTCTACTCATCTCTTAGGTAATTTTCAATATTTCTCCCTCTTTTGTAATATTTCACTTTGTAGTCATTTTCTTAGTGAAATATAATTTTGGTAGTGTCCGAAGATGTAGGCATAATTGGCCGAATCTCGTTAAATTCTGGTGTTCTTATTTTGTCTTTATTTTCAATAGCTATTTTGTAGGGTATAGTTGTAATAATATATTGTGCTGTTAAATTACTATTAGAGTGATTATGTCTAAGGAGATTGAGTTTTAAGTGGGACCACTTGTGATCCCTCCAATCTTTCATGGGAATCAACTATAGTGTGGTTTTACAGTACAATCTTTCACTCTCTATTCACCTATAAATTTATTAGGTGAATTTGATGAGTGGACCCTTATTCCACAACATAATGCTTCATTGTCCATTGAGGTTCGAGCTAGTTCATTTGTCTTTGTACAGCATTGATAAAGCATCATAAAATATTGGTCTGCAGCAGCCGTGTTTCTGCGAATGTTTTCTTTCTTTTTAATTTGTATTTCAAAATTTCTTTTTGCAGTGATGCTACAACCACTTAGTGTCCCATAAAAATGACGCAAAAGGATTGGTGATATTTAGGTTTAAGTATCCTAGAAACAAGACATAAAAGGTTGGCTGGATTATTTCTAACATAAAACTAAACATGAATGCTTGGTGAAATTATTGCAATTTTATAGAAATCAAATAATTCGGGAAAATATTTAGATGCCAATATACCAATTTGATAAAAAATGGAGGTTTTTAAAACTAAACGCCTAATAAAATTTAACGAGCTACTTCTAAACTAAAACCAATCTGATCCTTAACGAGCTATTTCTAAAACTAAAACCCTAATAAAATTTTCACCATTCTATTCATATATTTCAAAATATGTAATTTACTCAAATCTTTGTGCATTTGTTTCAATTTACCCATACTTAAATTTAAAGATGAGAAACATGTATAATTTGGTAATTTAACTATCAAATATATTAAAAAATATTTTTCTTTAATTGTGTGATCCTCAATTAAATAAATTTTATTAAAATTTTCATATTAAATTAATAGTTAATATTTTTTATCAAAATTAAAATTATTTTTTAAAAAATAAAACTAATAATATACTTTTTTTAATTTTAAATGTTTGTCTTAATTTTTTTAAGAAAATCACCTAATATACTCTTGAACGTCATATTAGCAAGTGAAAAGTGTTTTGTATTTTTTACCATAAGTAAAATGAAAAAAATACGTCACGCATAAATATGGATATTTTATGTTATTAAGCCAAAACTAAAACTGTACCATTTAGTGTATAATAGACAGAAGGCAGCTGTGACTAGACCTATTTGCTTTCTCATTTGGAGCGAAGGCTAGCCGCTGATAATGGTTTTTCAACACTTCTGGTGAGTTCATTTCCCTCCTTAAACTCTTTCTGGCGTCTTCTTGTCCAGTTTTTATCAATTTAATTACACCATTCTCGCAATTTTCTTTTTTTTTCCAAATGAAAATCCAAGCTGTCAGTTTAGAGTAGAAGGTAGACTAGTAAATAACCTTGGAATTGACATTAGAAAAAACACACACAGAGTATCAGTTGTAAATAGCAAAGATCCCTCTGCAAAGCAACATAACATGCTGAGAACAAAATTCAAATCAGTTACAAGAAATTATAAAGTGAGTTTTTGTAGCAGATGTTCATGCATAAAAAATCCGACCTTAATTAAATAAACAAAACACCACCACCACCTATATATAACATTGCATGATCTAGCAAGTCTGCAGTCATTATATTAAAGATGAAACACTTGCTTCATCCAAACTACAGTTTTCCACAATAAACCAACATACAATACTTCCGGCATGAAGGGATTACAGTATCATTTACTTCCACCACCAAACAGGTATCCCAGAGAAGATCCACCACCGGGTGCAGCATGGACCTTGGTTGAAGGTCGATCCTGAACCAAGTAAGAAAGTAATTAAAGTACCGAATGGCAACTTCAAGAAATAATTACTTTGCATGTAATGAAGCCAATCGAACATGTAACTGATAAACAATAAAAAAATAAAAGCACTTATTTGGAGGTTCAAAAGCAGCTCTCAAAAATAGTTCTCAAGGCACCATAAATAAACCATTCCTTGAGACAATATCTTGAATAGTTCAAAACTGCCTCTCTTCAACTTCCATAATGTTCTCATTAACCCTTTGCTCTAAAGTGAGGCAGTAAAATGCATATACTGATACCATTATTAACTTCAAAAGTTATATAAGATGATTCTAATTCAACTGTTACAGTAAACATCATCTTTTGGTTGCCAATATCATATCACTGATTATTCTTACAGTAAACATCATCCTTTGGTTGCTAATATCATACCACTGATTATTCTTACGGTAAACATCATCTTTTGGCTGCTAATATCATACCACTGATTGTTCTAGTGATAACCCTTCAAGCATAAACATATATAACTGCCAAAAAACTAAATAAACACTGAAAAACTAAATAAACACTGATGATAACACAAGTCATGATGCATTCTACTTCAATAGCACAAATCCCCTTGCCCTTCCAGTGTAGAGCATTCTCTGGTGACAAACGCCACTCCCAATCCTGTGTAAATAAACCCCAGCAGATGTTTTTTTTGGGATTTCATTCCTATTTGACAGTGAAGGCTCAGGTTAAACACCCAGTTGCACGCCTAATCAATCATAAAACTATGAACAGTACAACCAACGTCATTTCAAACAGAGATTGAGAGGGAGGAATTGCCATCACCTGAATACAATGCGTAAGCTTCGAAGTTCTATCATAGAACCACAGGAAATGATTTTTTACTTTGAAAATAACAGTAGAACTGGAAGTTGCAAATCAAACGAGTTAACAGAAACACCTAAAAAACTCCTATACACAAGAACTTCCTACTAAAAATTTCAGAAGCGGCAAAGTGCATAATCCACAAACCCCAGAACTTTACAACAAGTAAGGGTCTAAGGCTCCTGGACCAACAAATATTACGTGTGATAAATTAGAAAGTCATAACTTTCACACGCATGATATTCCCTGAGCCAGATAATTCCTTTTAGTTCTAAGAAAACAAAAGAATCCTCACAGAAGTTTCAATCAAATATGTTAATTCATCTAAAAAAGAATTATGAAACATCACAAACCAGTAAATTGTACGCAATGTAAATACAGCATAGACACTTAATGCAAACTCTAAGCCATTAGCAAAATTTGCAAAACAAAAATAGCATAACTAGTGAGTCATTATACCGTGATGAAGTTCCCTGCATTCTGGCCATCTGCCCGCATGTAGTTGTTTGTAGAAGTACTATTAATTCCAGCAGGAATCTGTTTGTTGACATCTGCTGGCTGAGGAGGCACAGTAGATTTAGAGGCGGGCACATTATTCACCACCAGACCTTCATTTGGAGCAGGTTGGGCACTGTTTGTGGCAGGCTTTGGAGCCTCATCGCTGCCAAACAGATAACCCAGTGAACTTTGCCCCCCACCAGCACTAACGCCACGACCCATGCTCTGAATTTTCTAGAAAATGGAATCTAAACCCTGTATTCCAGAACAAGCAGAAAAAGCAATTCAACAGACGATGAATAAATAGTGAAAAATTAGTAAAAGAACCGCTTAAACGTTTTCCTAGAATTTTCAAAACCTTACCACACTTTCCGCGCATCACACAACAATGTGAAACAGATAAGACCATAAAGCTTCATAATCATCTAAGCCACTAACATTCAAATACGGGAACATCACATCAGCTTCTCTCCTCAGCACAAGCATTCCCAATTTCAAAGTTACATAACGATTCTACATTAAGTATTCAAATAAACAAAACCCAGTTTACAATGTCCCTATTATTTTAAAACATTCTAACACGCGAAGCAAAAACCAAAAAAAAAAACACACCGGACACATCTTCAGAGATGTGAGGTTCCGAGTTCAAAACATTACCCAGATAACCAACAAAAGAATTGCATGCATCCAAAAAATAAAAACTTCAAGCTAAAAAAACTTTAGGCTCCTCCTGCCCCAATCTCATTTCCAAACAAGATCCGTTAAATAATTGCTTGCCTATACACTATAAAACCGAAATAATACACACAGCAGGAATACTAAAAGCAAACTAGATCACAATCAGAAGATAATAACAATAGCAACAGTGTGGATCTGTTGTAGATACTTGAATTGGAGTTGCAGCACACTATGCAAAAAGAAATCCAATCCAAAATAAACTATTTTTGAATAATAATTAAAAAACCAACAGACCTAATAAAGGGTTTTCAAACAAACGTACCTTGGCTATTAGGGTTAGGATGATGAGATCTGGACAGTGAAGAAGAAGAAGATGAAGAGAAGAGCAGTGAAGGAAGTGAGAAAGCGTTCCTTATATACTCATTGCGGTTTTACGTATATATAATTTTGATAATATTGGTACTATGTTTTAATTTTCAAATAGCAAGTCAAAGAATGAATTTTTTTTTTTACTCAAGTTAATTTATTTATCAAATTTTCATTGATGTGTTGCATAAGGTTGTGATAAAAATGAAAATTATTGAAAGTGGCCGAATGAAATGTTGATAAAAAATAAATAAATTTATTTTATTTAAATTTTAAAATTTTATGAGATTAATAATTTAAATTATTTAATTTTATAATCAATTTTTAATTATGAATTAAAAATATAAATATTTAGATATTAAATAACATAAATATTTAATTTTTATTAATTTTATAAAATGATTTTCCAATTAAAGATTAATTTCTATTTATATCTTTTTTCAACCTTTTTAAATTTTTTTATTAATTTTAATTTGAAGACATCATTCATCAGTTAGTAATAGCTCTCTCTTTATTGTTTTCTTATTTATTTTTCATAAACTCAAATATATTATTTTTAACATTAGATTTGTATTTATTTCTCTTATTTCTTTCATGATGTGTTTTTTATGAGTGATCTTTTTTTCTTTATATATTTATAATTGAAATTACTATTTATCAATTTCAAAACACCTTTAATTTATGTTATCTGAAATATGGTGATAATTTTAATGAAAAACTTTATTTAGAAATATATTGAGATATTCAAATATTTTTGAAATACTGTAAAAAGAACTATAAATGATATTTTTTAATATTTACATTATTTTGTAAAGTTTAATCAAAATTTTTTATTATTAAGAACATTTCTCTTAGATGTAATGTAACTTTTTTCCATTTTAATCAAATGACGGTCTTCTCTCTCTCTATATATATAACTTCTTCTAATGAGTATATATATTTAAATTGAATCATTTTGTCAAATCATCCTAATTTAATTGGTCTCCTCACAATTTTTTTTGAAGAGTTTGATTCTTCCATCTATGAAGAGAATTTTACCTTTATAGTTGGACTTAAAGAGATGATTATTTCTCCTCACATAATCTAGAGAACCTCTTAGAATTTCAATAGAATATTTTTAAAAAATGATAATTAAAGAAGTAACTAAATAAAAAGAAAATTACCAATTTATTAATAGGAAAAGTATAATATATTAATTACGACCTAATTTTTTCAGAATCATTAATAAAATCTCTCATTCCTAACACTGAATATAAAGTATGCACTTTCACTTTTTTTTTTTGTCCATGTTGGCAATAAACTAAGAATTTCAAATGTAATTGTTCATATACTTAATTAATTTTCATTAGAATTCACTGTAACTTTGAAAAACAATGTGTGTGTTTGTATATATATAATCAATAATTAAAATAAGAAAATAGTAATAATAATTGTATGGTAGATGAATATGATCATTTAACTTATCAGGTGGATCATGTGTGTGGGGCAGACGATCCACCATCTCACATGCAACATGAGCAAGCAAACAATCTTTTTGCTGAAAAAGAAAATCAAGATAATAATAATACGTAGAACCAATATTCATGATGGGTTAAAAAAACCCAAAACGAAAAGAGTAAGGATTTTTTGTATATTGTGACTTGATGTTTAAGCATAACATGTAAATTTGTTTGTTTAAGCATATTTGTCAAATAAACCCAAAAATAGAAAGGACATTGGAATTTGGCTTTACGTGCAAAGTGGGTTTGTAGAGAGACTGCAGGGTGAGGCTGGCACTAATCATAAAGCAGCCCAAAGGCACAAGAAAATTAAATGTCTGTGTCATTGATGGTAACTAATCCAAAAATCACCTATTGACACTTTCATGCAGTCGCTGATTATTTGACAACTAAGACTATAAAATATGCCCCTTAATTAGGTGGCAATTGTTTTCATGCTTGGTAGCCTTCATCACCCTCTTTATTTGCTGGACTGTACAATTCAAAATTTTCCATTTATTTTCTCATTTCTTTTATTATTATTATTATTATTATTATTATTATTATTATTATTATTATTATAAAATAAGCCCCTTAATTAGATGACAAGTGATAAATAATTATACATATTAATAAAATTATTATCTAAATACTCAAGATTATACCAATTACGATATCATAATATAATACTGTATAGAATATTATAATCTTAATTTTTTTACACTTTTTTTTTTAAAAAATTATGAATTACAAAGGGAAAGGGAGATTCAAATTCAAATTCAAAACCAAGAAGTTTTAAAGGCAGATACATAGCCATTACACTAAGTCTGGGTGAATTTTTCTTCTTTGCACTTCATATACAAGGAAATATGAGAACAAGAATCTTGGTTGGCTAAAGAAATATGCCATTCCAGTAGATCAAGATTACACATGGGGGAACATTAATAGCATATGCATGCACATGTTCTTGTTGGTTTTAGTTTTGACAATGCATATTTCTACATGCCAAAACATTATTCCCACCAATACCATTGGTACAGAGATTTTTAGACATTTCACTTCACTGTATATGGATTAGTTTCTGAGTTAAGACATCTTTTTATATTATATTAAGTGGGAATGATGGAAATTCTATATATTTCAGGATTGCTTTGGTGGAATCTGCAATATCTCTATTAGAATCCTGTGCAAAGCCTGGGGCTTGGAGAAAAAAGGCGCATGATCAGAGCCTTTAAGTTGGAAAACTTGTTCAGGAGGATTGGATTTTATCATGGAATCCTGTAGGGAGACGGGTATTGTAAAATCTTCTTGAGTTTTGATATAAAATCGTCGAATCGACCCGTAGTTCTTGTCAGAAAGGGAAAGCTTCTCCAGAACTGGTGCAAACGGGATTGGTCTCATTGATACTGAAGCAAGTGCTATGTCCTGCAGTGGATAAAACTTTATAGTAAGTGAAATCACAATTCCTAAGTAAATATGTGAGCAAGTCATCGATTAAATATCTATTTCTATTGAATATTACTAAAGCAGTAGCCGTTGATATCAGCATTTGTATATATTGCAACTTCTCCCTCAATTGTTTTTTATCTAAATATCCTTTTATTAACATAATAAATACTATTCACACATATATCTTAAGAGACTCTTATTTTTTCAATATTACTAAAATAAAAGCCATTGATATCAATATTTGTATACATTGCGACTTCTCCTTCAATTGTTTTTTATCTCAATGCTTTTTTATTAGCATAATGAATGTTATTCAAACATATATCTTAAAAGACTCTTATTTTTTCAATGTAATTTAAAATATATATATATAGATAGTTAATAACTCAATTTTTTCATATAATCTTGAAAAATACATAATCAAATTAATTAATTTTCCTATGTAATATTTAATTTTTCTATGCAACCTTGAAAATATACAATCACTTAATTTTCACAGATTTCTATCTCTATTTTTAGTTATTGTTAATTTTTTATTGATGTCAACTTTTTATTTAATTCACTAAAATTCAACTAATTATAGTTATTTTTTGTTTGTAAGTTTAAACTAATTATAGTACTAAATATTTACTTGATATGAATTTTTTTTTTATGAATCTTATCGATTTAAATCACATATTAAGTGAATTTATTATTGTAACTGTGCAAATCACCGGAATAAAGTAGTTTTTATATGAATAGTGAAACATACCTTAGCTGAACTTTGGTTAAATAATAAATCTTTCAAAAATGCTTTGCCAAGGTCAATAGCAGTTGGAGGGTTATCTTTTCCATTGGCATACAGAAAGACTTGTGCTTGTCTCATTAGATCAGTGGAATCTGTCTGCAATAGCATCAAAGTGTATATTAAATCAATTTATCAAGAAAGAAAAATGTACATTAATCCAAGAAAATGAATTGTTTAAATATCTGAATTGTAGTGCATATATTATGCCAAGGCCTAATGTTCTCTTACCTTTCTTATCTTAGGCAAGATTTCATAAGCTAACTTTGTCAATCTTTGTGCATAAACGCTAAGGTAGAAGGATGATAATAATATATTTCTGGGAATAGAGTTTCTAGCATATCTACTACCTTATATTCCTTATAGTATTTAAAGGTCCCAGTTAAGCAATTGGCCATGTGGAAGGATTATTATTACGCAAAACCAAATGAAGAGATCCTGCTCAAGTTTGCAATGATGCATTTCCATGAATGGGGATGAGGCTGTAGGGATGCCACTGATTCTTTTCCTTAATTATTAGCTACACAAAATATTCTTCTACTACACCTGGGTATTTTAATTTAATGAACAGAAAAGGTAGAAATATATATAATAATATAAAATTTTTTAAAAAATAAAAAATAAAATTTGACATAAAAAATTGGTAGCATACCTGTTGGGATAATATATCAAGGGCACTCTGCCCATTTGACAACATGGTTGCAGAAATAAAAACAGCTTTAGCAATTTTTGATGGAAACAGCTCCATCACATACGATATACAAGCACCACCAATGTCATGTCCCACCAAGATCACCTACACATTATAACAGAAGACAATAATCTTCTCCTTCAGTTTGTGACTCATGATGTAATTAAGATTATCATAAAGTCACAATTAATATATATAGATATGTATGACAAACCTTCTCTCCTTCTTTGAGCTTGTCAAAGATATCAGTAAGAGGCTTTATGTATTGGGATAGAGTTGTAATGGTGTTGGTATCAGATGAATGAGTTCCAGATCCCGTTAGATCAACCGCATCAACTTTTAACCCACTTTCCTCTAGAAGTGTCATGATTTTGTACCAACACCATGCCCCAAAACCACCTCCATGAACAAGGATAAAATGTTTGGTTTCAAGATCTTCAGTTTTAAAATCCTGAACAACAAAAATTCATTGCATGGTCAATGAAGGAAATGCAATAAGTTGATGATATTCAAAGTGAATTTCCTTTTGTATAAATATTCTACTCTTTATTGTTTATATAGTACCTAAATTTTTTAACAAAACAAACAGTTCTTCTTTTTTAGAAAAAATAAAATTTCAAATGACATCCCTTTGTTGTCAATTGATTAAGAGATATACTTTTTTTTTTCTTTCCTTGTACGCAATGTTTTTAAAATTGGATCAAAGATCAAATTGTTCAGATTGTAAATTCTTAATTCGATTAATTCAATTGGTTTGATCAATCCAATTTAATAGTATGATTTTTTAAGTTTTCTTAATATATAAATAATACTTAAAAATATTTAAAAACAAAAAAATATAATATGATAAAATAACAAATTTTATTTTTAAAAATTTAAAATTTGAGTGATATAGTGTAATTTTTTAAATTTTTTAAAAAATAAAATAGTTTTAGATTAAAGTAGTTTGGTGTGATTTTTAATTTTGACTAATTTTGATCAATTTTTCAATTTGATTGGATATTAAGTGATCAATTTTTAAAACTAAATTGAATTAGATCACTGATCAATTTTTAATTTTATTGATTCAATTAAACGATCTTATCCAATTCTAAAAATATCACTAGTACATGTTTCGAAGGCATGAGTGCAATCAAGATTTAATCTCTAGTCTCATATGTTATGGGGAAATGTTCTAAAGGATTTAATCTCTAGTCTCATATGTTATGGGGCAATGTACTAAATTATGTTGAATAGAGTATATATTTACATTTACAGCAAAAATGTTTTAAAATTAATTTATTTGTTAATTGAGATTAAATTGAATTATTTATTTAATGATTTTAAAGATATATCTTGACGACAAAATTTTGTATTATACCCAATAATTGAACTTGTCTAATTAATGTAGATGTTTTTAAACTGTCCAATTAAATTAGATCAAGTACTAAGTAAATACATGTTTTGATATTGCTATTGCAATAGCAGTTTTTAGAAAGAAAAAAAATTCTCTTTATTAATTGATATTAATTTTTTTAATATGAACTCTAAAGTTGATTCTAACAAAAGTGCAAGACCTCAAATTTAAAGTTTTTGCAAATATCTGCTACAATAGATTTGATTGAATAAGTAACTGAATAATATTTACGAATAACTAAAAATCCCTGAACTTAGAAATGCAATGATTTTTGTTTTGTTTTTTTTTTTTTTTTGAGGAAAGAAATGCAATGATTTTAGTTAGGGATTATAACTTTTTCAATTGAAAAAGTTCAGCGGCGCACCCGGCAACATCAACAGTGTATCGTCTTTTGGGCAATGTTTTTTTTTTTTTTTTTTGATAATTATAGAATTTGAATAAATATAATACATAAGATTAATAATTAGTATTAAAATTATGTATCTCAAAATTCATGAAAAAAATGATACTGTTAGCATATAATAAAATGTGTTTGATTATTTTGATCTAAGTTATATAGTATGATTTCATTGGTTGGAAGCATGAAGGAGTGAAACATATTAATTAAGGACAGCTCATTCCGGTGGATGTTACCAAGTAACGACCATTATATTACAAAAAAAATTTGTAGCCTAGTTGGGAATTTTGACCACAACCATGGGTTGAATTTTGAGGTCTCCTAATACTTTTTTTTTTTTTTTTTTAAAGAAATCCATATGTGATACTTCAAAAACTTATGCAAGTTTAAGAACACAAGATTTGACCAAATCAATTTCTAAGAATAATGCTTGAGACGTCCTAAAATTTAATCAAATTTTGATTAAATGATATTAACAAGAAATTAGCTAGATTTCGAGATCATATTCTTAGTTAATTAAATCAATAATTAACTAAAAGATGAGAAAAGAAAGAAACCAAACCTGGTTAACAAACTGGACTGGCTTCAGCAAAGGATCAGCAAGAGAACGTTGTCTAGAACTGGAACTTCTTGGAAAACTCTGCTTCTTATTGGATCCACGATGCTGATCGGAATGATATGCAACAGAGGTGGATCTTGGAAATGGAAGAGTCCCATTTCTTTGGTGTTGACGAAACAGCAAAGCTGCAGCAATAGCTTGTTCTTTTAGCAATTCATCATTATCATCATCGCCACCACCACCTTTGAGGTCGTCAACTTGGTTGTTATCTTTCTTGGAAGAAGAAGAAGAAAGAGATGGAAATATGAAGCCATCTTTCTTTGCAGTTGCATTAGTAGTTAATAAAGAATTTGGTGATGAAAGGTGTGGTTGAGAAGAAAAAGGAGAAGAACGTTTCTTGGGTTTCTTCTTCTTCATCGTCTTGTCGGCTGAGATGATACGGCCTACTGCGTTTCCCATTATTAGCTTTGCATGCAAGAAGGCAGCTAGCTGATTATAGATGGATGTTATATGTATGTGTATGGAATAGAGAGTTACGTAGTTGAGTTGAATTCACATTAGTTCTTGTGTTATTAGGATTGTTGTTGCTGGGTGAATTTTAACTTTATATATAGAGGATGAGATCAAATGGAGATGGTTTTGCTTCTCCAAGACCAATAATTAAATATTGGTTTAAAAAAGATATGAGCTTTTTAATATTTTGAATAAAAAGATACATAAATAATAAAACTATTACATATCATATAATATTAATATATGATGTTTATACCAAAGGTAGACATGTATCTTTCATTGTAAAAATAATAAAGTTATCATCTATTGGCGTAATATTTTCTCAAAAAAATATGACAATTCATTGAGTTAGTGATATTATTATATGTTTAATTCAATACATCATTGGGTTAAAATAAAACTAAACATTCATATTAAAATTAATGAATTTATAAATGATAAAAACAATATCTTTTATAGTTTAACTTAAAAATTAAAACCCCCAATCAGTCAACAAAGTCATTTATCAGTTATACTAAATGTTATTCATGTATTAAAACGGTCCATTTTTCTATGATAAATTTCACTGTTTTAATTTTGTTTGAACTAATTATTCAAAAAATTTGAACTTTGTAGGTGATTTTATCTATAAATTATAAATGCATTAATTAATACAAATATCAATTACAATTTTAGCTCATTATTCGAAGTCAATAAAACTGAAATAAAAAAAAAAAAGATACTTTATGGTTACAAGAGAGAGAGAGAGAGAGAGAGAAATTGAAAAAATAAAATAAAACCAATGTATATTGTATGCACTATCGAATGTGTTAATTTTGACTGATTTTTACATAAATTTACAACAATAAGACCTAATTAACATGTCTATAACTTATGGAAAAAATTGCAAAATCACCATAATTTTTTTTTTGAGCCATTAAGCCATTTTCTTTAACTTTTTGAATTTGTAAAACTACTCGGATGCAAGGGCAACAAAATGTGGGGCGAAATGAGGAATAAATTATGTATAGAATGGAATGCTAAGAAGCGAGGCAAATGATGAATAATTAATTTTATTTTCAAATGGAGACCCCAATTTTTCATTAAAAGAAGGTTGGCCAATGGGGTGTGGAAAAGGAAAACAAATTGTGGCTGTGGACAAAATACTAGGGGTGTTGAAAATGAGGATTATTATCATAAGAAAATTTAAAGTTGAATGATGCTTGGGCTTCTAGAATGCAATGCAACTATAGAAAATGATGAGAACATCCAATTTTTTAAACTGCCGGTTGTGAGACTAATAAGCCAAACGTTCATTATTTGGATTTATTTGACAGCCTTGCTTTGTTGATCACGCAAGAAATTTGCCTTTGATTTTGGGACAACTTTATGCAAAGTATAACGTAATGTAAACCATTCATGGGTATCATAATTTTGTACAACAAAAATCATATGAAAATTTTGCCTTTGATTTTTGGACAACTTCATGCAAAGTATAACGTAATGTAAACCATCCATAAGTATCATAATTTTGTACAATAAAAATCATATGTTGGCCATAATAAATGACGTGGGAGCAACTTCAAATCAATAGGTTGGAAATCCTTGCTTGACGCATCAGAAAATGAATAAAAAAATGCCATAACTGATTCAGTCATTCTCCGAAACTCTCCTCACTAGATTTTCGCCGGAATTACTGTTTCAGATTTAAACAGAATTCCCACATGGAATTTCATTTTTGAAGTTGAGGTACAAAGCCACAAAGGTCAAATATGTTAATAGCACGAATCACCCAGTTAGCAACATACGCATTATTCCTAGACACAGACTATACTCTTGATAATAATACCTTTGAAAAAAATCTAATAAACCGATAAGGTGAACTGGAGTCAGACCTCGGCCTTTTTCTCCAGATGAAGCATATGATTCATCCTCCTGTAATTGAATATACCGCTCAGACCCAGTCTCCCAAGACTTCACTTTTCAACAGCCTGGCCTGTTCTGAAAAGATAATATATAACTTGATAAAAACAATACTGAAACAGAACCTTTTGCATTGGCAGGCAAAGTCCATTGAGGACAGAAAATCTCCTCTGTACAAAGCTCCTTCTCGCAAATAGTGACAGCATCAACAGCACACGCTACTGTGCAGAATGAGAATGATTCATAACTCTGCATCTCCCTTCATCTGCCAGAGTCCAAATGGATGGACAAAATGCAAGCCAAGGAGACTGTCCTCTTGCTGCTACTCCCACATAGCAACTTCAAAGAGTCACCAGGTCTCATCTGAAATTGTATGATAGGGTTTTATTTCTTTTACACCCCAAAAAAATAGGGAAGGGGGGGCGGAGGGGGAGATAGATATGGTTTAGCACTACAATGAAGCCCATATAGCACACGGGCATGAGGTGAAAGTCCTTTTCCAACCTTGTAAGCAAAACATTTGGACCAGAATTAACCAGCCCAAAAGTGACAGGGATAGAGCTAATAAATGAGTTCAAGAAGAGCATTCATATCAAAGATCATAGAAACAAAATTGTCAAGTTTATATATTAGCTATCAGAGTTCATACCATAAATTTTAACTCTGCGTGGCATAATAGTGAGGAGCAAGCTCGGTTAACCATAAATAATCGATTCTAGTTACATTGCGAATGTACTTATTACTAGTCTGGACTAGTTCATTGAAAATTATGCACTCTGCCTTTGACTGGAATAGCCCAGAAGAAGGGTGAATTTGCACTACTTGACCACTAGCCAAAGCCCTGCAATTTAGTTCAGCAGTAGTGAGGGAAACTTGGAAAGAGGAATATGGAAAAATATGTGGACCATAGCTAGAGTGACTGATTTTTTTACTTGTTAAAGGATGTAACAGACCATAATTACTGAAGGATGTGCCACATGAATTTTAAAGCTCACAAATCATACAGGTGCTAATTCAATACCTGTATGTTCCCTCAGGCTGCTTCAAAGCTGCATTAAGGAAAAAGGAAGCAGCAAGGCATCTGCGGAATTGAACAGTGTCATCTCCACAGGAAGAAACAAGAAGACCCATTTGTTCAACATGTCCTCGGATTTGACTGCAAAAGGAAGGGACCATGTAAATTCAAGAACGACAAGTATAGGAACATCAACTTTACAGGATCTCTTTTAATCACACAAGCCATATAGGGATGATCACTTTGGTGTTCAATCCCACAGGTCAAACATGAGTATAACCTAAGAGAAAAGTAATAAAAAAAAATGAACTTCAACAGCTGGATTTTAGCACGTACTAGGAGGAAGAATGCTATTGTCTCAATGGTTGGTTGCCTCCTAGCTATGAATGGGTGCAGTCGAACTCAAATGGTGAAGCCAAAGGGAATTGGGGTCATACAGGTTTTTCGAGATTGGAAAGGTTGCTAGTTAGGAGGGAATGTTAATATGGTATTGGTTCATAATTAATGGCAGAGCTTAGAGCAATTTTGGAAGGCCTATCTATAGCATGTGCGGGAGGAAATCTGCCAGTGGAGATTGATTCACAAATTGTGATGAATGTGGTGAAGGGAGATATCCAGGTCCATAGTTCATGCCCTAGTCTAACACACAGATGCATTTATTTATGGCTTGTGATTGAAGGCTACAAATCACTCATTCTTATCATAAGTGTAATATGGTAGCTGGCATATTGGTGAACTTCTCATTTGATTATCATTTGGGCTCTCTGAGGCTTGATCAACCCCTGTGAGAGGTTTGATACTCTCTTGGCCAAGGGTAGCTTCTATATCGTCTTGGCTTAAGCTCTCCATTTCACCTAAAAAAAAAGGGAAAAAAGGAAAGGGTAATACCTGTAAATGTCATGAGCATGCCTCAGGGAACGGCTATTAATGAAATTGTCCTTGCACCATTTTCTCAGAAGCTTCACACTTTTTCCTTTGAGATTTTTTTCGTTATTAATTTCCATCCTTTTCTTTTCCAAAAGTTCATCTACAGCTCTGTATACATTGATCAAAGTAAGGTGGTCTCCATCTGGACTTGAAAAGCACTTCATTGCAGTTTTTGCCTGGCCAACAAGAACACAACGTGGTACTTCTTAACCAAAAATAGAATCGAGATGGATAAATAAGAAGCCACAGCAGACCTCTTTGTGATAAGATTTTTACAGTCACAGACCAAGCAGAATTGCCAGTAACAAATTAATACAAAAAATTCTCATTTAAAGATCAGAGCTTTAAAATAATAAAAACTAAACAAATGTGTGTTTCCACAACTGACTGAACTGTCAGTCTTCTCACTCTCTCGTATGGTCCATCCACAATTATACTTGTGTTTAATGTACGATCATCTAGAATGTGACAGGACAGACTTGTAACAGGTTAATTAGACTGAATAATTGAAATCTAGAACCGTATGACATGCATACCTCTTCTTTCTTCTCACGAGGTAAATAAAAAATAGATTCTACAGAGAGCATTGCAACAGTTATCAGCATTTCTTCCAAGCAATTGAACTGACTAGCTAGGATGAGAGCTTTGGAATAAGTAGGATCTAAGGGAAGGCGAGCCATTTGATGCCCAACAGGATCCGACAGCCTACAGTCATCTGTCAAAGCACCAAGCAGAAACAATTGCTCCAATGATTTGATGATAGCTGCCCTGTTCGAATATGTGATGAACTCAGGAAATAACAGTTAAATAGCAGAAGATATAATACATCAATTATAGGCCTGCAAATCTTTCTAATCATATGGGTTCCTCAAGACAGTCCAAAGGACAACAGAAACCAAAATCCATTATAGCTTTAGATAACCAGAATCCCAACAAGCCAAATTCAAACTAACTGTAAGAAATTAAGATTAGGCTTCCATAATCAACAAACCAATCGGCATATTCAACTTACATTTTATATATTGAAAAGGCCAATAAACACCCAAACTGTTCTCACCTATTCTACATCACATTGTTGGAAAAACAATTTTGTGTTCATTGATATTAAGTATTTGGTACTTGAAGCCATGATCTGATCTCAACATCTTTTGTTCATATAAATGAATAGGTAACTTGACCTTGAGATATATCTGTACATATGGATTCAACAAATCTAACAGAACACTGAAGGAAGAGAAGTGAAAATGGATGGAACATATTCAATAGCAAAAAATATGGCCTTGGAAAAGCAAACAGTCAGCTAAAATCATTAAGATCTTGCGATCTTGCTAATGTTAGAGAATAGTAGATCTTTATTACTATATATGCACACATAAATGCAAAGATGAAGTATTGCTTAAAACCATTGGAACTATAAACAATTAATTTAAAAAAAAAAAAGAATCCAAGCTTTTACCTGGATGGCTTTTCCATGAAATCAAACCCAACAATATCATCAACACCTAAAGCCTTGAGCTGCAATATGACATTCGAGAGGTTACACCGCTTGATCTCTGGCTTTGTTGAGTCCTCAAGTTTCTCAAATTCACTCTCTGTATAGAGACGATAACACTTCCCAGGCCCTTCACGCCCTGCACGTCCGCTGCATTAAGAAACTCATTCTCAAGTATTTGTTCATAAGCATAGTTTTAGTTTATAACAGCTATCAAGTAGACTTTTGACATCAACAACACAAAGATATAAGACAAAAATTAGAAAGAATAAAATAATGTCATTTTTTTGTTTGAAAATGAGCTTGCAAAAGAACTAAACTTATTTATTATTAGATGATCAACCTAGATCAAATAAAGCCACCTGAATTCACATAGAAGAGAGAGAGAGAGAGAGAGAGAGATGTATATCCAATAAAACAGGACCCAAAAACACAATAAGAAAGTTAAGACAAATTATGGACCATGTTCATAGTTACCAAAAAAAGAAGGCAGTAAATCAAACATCCTTCAACCAGTCCACCCATAAGAAAAGTTCAATTAGGAATGGAATGTGTTGGTTAACTAAGTAGTCAACCATAGAACAATACATGTAATATCTTAGCAGTTTAAAACTCACAATGATCTTCTTGAAAATACTCAATAAACTCTATTTGATTCAATTCATATCATGGAAAGTTTTGCTCTTATTCTTAGGCATAGTACATCCTACCTCCTTTGAAGAGCTTGAGCTTTTGATGTTGGAAGAATTATCAAAGATTCCATGCCTTTGACTGGATCATAGGATCGTGCCTTTACAAATCCAGGATCTATAACATACTTGATTCCAGGTATCGTTACTGATGTCTCAGCAATGTTTGTTGCTAATATTACCTATACAGAACATTGAATTAAGAACATTTAATTATTATATAAAATTATATTATAGCTTTAGAGCGCATGCCACATATGCTAAGATCAGTATTTGGAAAACAGAAAATCAAAAGCGCCTAGAATTAGAAGTATAGAATTAATAACAATATACACTGCAAGTACTTTGTGAGTATGCCGTCCATTGTCTTCCAAGTATACATCTATACATCTAGAGATGGATTAATGGATATATGAGTACGTAAGCAGTTAACATGTCCAAAATGCTCACAGATTTTCCTGCACTTCATTTTTCTTCTCCCAGCATTGTGCTAAGTAACATACAAGTTTGAATTAATATTATCATCACGATGCGCTAAATATCCAAATACAGAAGTAACCAATCATGCGTATGCAAATGGCAAGTGCCTTAGCCTAATGGTAAATGTAAGGCTGCCTAGAAGTGGCATCAAGATTATAATCTTACTAATAAAAGCTCCATTCCTTATAACAACAGTTGCAGCTGCAATATATATGGGTGGGTGAAAGTGAATTGAAAGTTTGAAGGAATTCCCTATCCAATCAGAGTTATAAGCCCAGCAGGTAAGGCTTATGGTTAATGGCCTAAAACACACACTGCACAATGCAACATCAACAATTTGTGTGCATCAAACAAACATACAATCCTCATAGAAGGGATTTAGTAATATTAGGAAAATTGAACATACTATCCTTACAATTCTTAAGAAGCAGCACATCCGAGTGAATCAAATGAAACATATATTATGTCAACAATACAACTCAACCCCACTAAACCTTAATTTCAATCTGGATATTATGTCAACAACTACAAATATATCTAAGTGCCCCTCAATTCAAACACTTAATAGAGACTAACTCACATGCATCATTAAGCTACCTTACGATGTCCAGGTGGAGTTGGCATGAAAACTCGCATTTGTTGTTCTGATGGTAGAGATGAAAATATGGGAAGAATTAACAACTTCCGATTAGCTTCAGGCAATTGAGGAAGTTGCTCCCGCAGAAATCTTTCAATGGTTTCAATCTCTTCTTGCCCAGTTAGAAATACAAGTATATCACCAGGGTCCTCCTTCAAGTGAATCTAGCAAACATGGTAATAAAAAAGTATGATAAACCATATGTTAAATTTGAAAACAATTATAGGGTCCTTAAGGACTAACTAAATCATCACTTGAGAATTATTTTAGAAATAAATAAACATAAGGACAAAGATTGATCTTTGCCGATTTGATTAAAGCCCATTTTAGAATAAACATGAGGAACTCAATCAAGAGATGTGCGTAAAAACATGCAAAAATCAAGACAAAAATACAAAACAGAAATAAAAAACTTCGATAATAAAAAAGGGGTACTCATATTGCTTGCTTAAGCACAAATGTGACACAAGACTTGGTCACACTACACTTGAGAAAAGCAGTACTTAACAACCTGGAATATAGTGACTAATGCTGCATCGAGATAATCTGTCTGGGGACGAGCAGTATAAAGTATGTCAACATGATGTTGGCGCCCTTCAATGTGAACAGCTCTGGCACCACCAAAGTAGTCAGAAAAAACACGTGCATCCAAGCTGGCAGACATGATAATTAACTTCAGTGGAGGCAACTTTCCGCTATGACATTGCTTGAGAAAACTAACACATCGAGCCCTAGTTTCTCTCTCCATCAATGCGCCATTGTTTGCCTTCTTACCATCAATACTAGTATTGTCAATCACAGATTTTGACCTCGCATTTAGTACATTTTTTAGCAGTCCCAGTAACACGTCAGTGTGGACAGTTCTCTCATGAGCTTCATCAACAATAATGACTGAATATCTAGAGAGATAAGGATCCAGCAATGCTTCCCTGAAAGTACAATGAGACTAGCTATAAGTTTCCACCGAATAAAACATGCACCATCATTTTTCCATCGTTTTGAGTTAAAAAAGGATCCATCTTTTATGTTTACAAGTCTCAAAATGAATAGATATAGTAAAATAAGAGTAAGGATTATAATACCTTAGTAGCAACCCATCAGTCATGTACTTGATCCTAGTAGAACTCGAAGTCTTATCATCAAACCTAATGGAATACCCAACCCTTTGGCCTAACTGACCCCCACATTCCTCTGCCACCCGTTCGGCCACAGTGACAGCTGCCACACGCCTAGGTTGAGTAATCCCAATAACTTTTCCATCGCGACAGAAGCCAGCATTAAATAGAAACTGAGGCAATTCTGCGAAGCAAAACCCAAGAACGTAATAATTATACTAATCATAGAGAATCACAACCACACAAAGTTTAAGGAATTAAAATATACGAGTTGTTTTTCCACTTCCGGTTTCACCGACAATGATTAGCACATCATGGGATTTAGCCTCCTCGATGAGTCGTTCCTTAACTAAACCCAAAAAAAAAAAAAAAAAGGAAATAAACATAAATTAGCAAAAAAGGAAAAATAAATTTCTAGACAAAACAGAAAGAAGAGGAAGAGAGGATTAAAGTACCGGAAGCTATTGGTAGAGATTCCCTTTGCCTCTTAATACTTTCTCTCCTGTGTTTTGATCAAACTGAATTAAAATTTGCGGGAAATAAGAAAGAAGAGTATAGTAAAAAGATAGCAAACCTGAGAATAGAATTGGAGTAGCGGGGTTGATTGGAAAAGTTGGAAGGGGGTTTTAGGGTTTGAGGAGTATTTTCAGTTGCAGTTTTCGCCATTGAAGGCTTGCTCTTTGCTTTACCTCGGTGTCTCTGTGTTCTTTCTCTCAGACGAAAGACTTAAAAACTAGATGGGCACGGGTAGAACAAAATATATCACCCGCCCCTGATGAGGCTCGGATCGGGTGACGGGTATATAACAAAACTCATATGGTCGGTGATTTCAAATTGTCGGGGGTGATTTAGTGGTTTCTTTAGCTTTCTGAGGGTTATTTGGTCTTCCCACTCCTGTGAAAGGACTGGCCTACCCTCTGGTCAGCCCCGTACTTCTGAAAAACGACGTCGTTCTCATAATGCATATGGAATATGAACATGAGGCAGAGGAAGAGGGGCTTCTTCCTTTGCTCTGCGTTTAATGAAATAATAAAGCCCGCGAGCCGTCCCATTGCGATTTCACTTTCACATACTTCACCGACACTCCCTTTATTTTCTTTTTCTTTTTTCAAAATAATACTGTAATTTTTTTTTTGAGAGAAATTACCGCAATCAATTCTTATAATTATCCAATTTTTTGGTATAATAACATATCATCAACCGTCGCATTGTATGTGCTGTAATAAACGGCAATTAATAAGAATAAATTAGTTTATATCTTAAAATTTATAGAGTATAAATTTTCTTAAAATTAATAAATTTTAATTTTAAAATATAAAAATATTAAATAAATCACATAATGCACGAGTTTAGTAACTAATTTTGATGTAATTCCAGCACAATCAAAATTTAACTGATCTCATAATGAAGTGCATATTTTATAATGAGGTCTTAAAATATATTTTTACAAAAAAAAAAAAGAATATTTGTATTCCTCAATATAAACCCACACATATTAACATACAATAAAAATGTTCATTTAAGTCTAGAACACATATATTCTTTTATTACTTTAAATATGAAATATAATTGATTATCATGTAAATTTATATTTTGTTATTAATTAGTTGAGATTTTACTAATTTACTATAAAATATGCATGTTTATGAAAACTTATATTTTTATTGGGAGACTGTATATTATAATTATAGATATTAAATTATCTCAATTACAAGTATTACAATAATTTTATCAAAATTAAAAATAATGACAATTTAATTATATATATATAAAAAATATTTTAAAATTATAAAAATTCAATAAAATAATATTCAAATAATAAAATTATAGAAATTAAATTCATTTATCACCTTAGTTTATCAAAATATATTTTAGTCAATGTAGTTTTTATTTGGCACTGCACTTTCAGTCTTTATATTAAAAATTTAATATTTCTCATCATTTTAATTTGAAATTAATATTTATACTGAAAATTATAAAATATTTATTATTCAGTTATAAAAATAATAATCATTCATGGAGCGTGTGTGTGTGTGTGTTTCTATATATATATATATATTAAAATTTGTACAAAATATGACAAACATTTATATGAGAACATTTGAAAAATCTTAAAAAAAAACATATCCATAAATATATTAAACTTTTTTTTTATATAGCTTTTGGTATAAAATAGAGTCAATTTTAAAGATGTCATGAAATGCTTAATTTTCACTCTATTTTATTTTATGAAAATATTTTTAAGAAAATACTTTTTATATTTTTAGAGTTCATAGTGCTCATAAAAATTAATTAAAAATATATTTTTAACAAAATAAAATAAATTATTTTTTAGAAAATAGCTTTTATAATTTTTAAACCTTAACATAATCATTAAATAATTTATAAAATAATCATATAAATAAATATAATGAATTTATCAACTAATATTAGTCAATCTTAACTCTCAACGACTATAGTATCATCAATGACTATCATTGGTTACTAACAGGTAGAATATCCTTCAAAATTTATTATTTTTATATACTTTTTTCTATTTAATTGATAATAAATAAAAATTTTACTGTCTAAATATTTTTTTATCATAAAAAAAAATTTTTTATTTTTAAACATCAAATACCGTTTTTTTTGTTGTTTTCAATATTATAATCAAATAATAAAAAATAAATTTTATTTATGACATTTATTTTTCTTGAAAAATATTTTATACAAATAATTTTTTTATGAATACTTTAAATTTTATCGAACAAGCAAACAACTCAATGATAAATTATAACAAAATTGTAGTACTACATAAATTAAAAATTTTAAAAATGATTAATAACAAAATTAATAATTATTTTTATTTTCAATGTCTCCATTTTTAACTTTAAATAAGATATACAGTTGATAAATTTAGCGGTTCCATTTATAAGGTGAAAACTAAAGAGTTATCTTTAATACATTTTGATAATCTATGAAGCATGGAGACAAATATAGTACACAATATTCATAGTATTATAATTATTTATATAAAAAAAAAAGAAACAACAATTAATCAATGTATTTTCAAAAATAAATATATTTATAATAAAAAAATGCATTTGCATAGTAATTATTTTTTAATAGAAGAGATTTTCATTTAATTAATTCAATAGTCATATGATATCTATTTACACAATTATGTAATTATTTAAAATTACAGTACAACTATATAAAATTATAATTCAACTATTTTGATATCTTAATAAAATTCTTTATAAAAATTATTTTAGTATCTTAAAAATTAATAGACATAACTTTCAATCAAAAAATATAAATACAACTGATATAGAGAAAAAAAAAACAATATAAAAAAAAAAAAGAACACACATATTGATAAGGTAAGTTTCTTTAGACAAATGCATTTTCTTTACTACACAATTACTAAGTTGATGCATTTTCTTTTGACATCGATACTGATAAAGTAAATTTATTTAATAATGTTCATTATTATTATCATTTGAAAAAAAAAATACTGTTGTTATATAGTTTTCATATCTAACTATTTCTATATAGAATATAAAATTTAAATGCAAAGCCATAATCAAGGATGTTGACATTGCAACTAGATGGTGGTATGGAGTATCTCCACAATCTAAAAAGCAATGTCTAGAACTACAGTAATCCAGTATGGTGTAACAATTATGGGTATCTGAAAGATCCTTCAGTTTACTGTTTGAATGAGTTTTGATTTTTAACTAGTATTTAGCATCTAATTATATCTATATATATATATATCTGTTATCTAGATTTTGTCGTGTGGACCATCACGGTAATATGATTGTATTATTTGTTGTCATGTATTATAATTCATTGAGTCTTGCATTGATATATGTAAATGAGGTGATTTTATATCTGATTATCGGATAGCGTGGTTATATTATAAGCTTTTGGTGATGCGAACTATCATCACTCTAAAATATTATACTGAAAATGTTTGATGTGAAATGTTCTATTGGTTTAAACGAGTTTAAATTTTAATTTAAAATCTATATTAGTTTGATTGTTTAAATTAGTTTTAAATTGTTTGTATAATTCGCATGTTTAGAAATAAAAAATTATTGTGAAATTATTCAAACGTTTGCTTGTTTCTATTTTATTGTGTGTTATAATTATCATTCGTTGAGCATTAACTTAATCTATGTCTACTTTATTTTTTGTTTTAGATTATTAGATATTTGTAGCTGGTTCAAACTCGGGTCTGCTCTTATTAGAGGCTTGATTTTATTCATTTTTGACATTCATTGGGTATGTCCAAAGTTTATTTTTCTCGAGCTAACTTTTATTATAATTGTTTGAGTGATTTATTTGATTATAATCTATAAAGACTCTGCAGTTTTATTTTTATAATTTTTTTAATTTGATATTACTTGTTCATATTTGTTATTGGATATTCAGAGAGTATGTTATTTAAGTTAATAATTATTACCTTTTTCTTTCTTTATAATTATTTTTTTTTGTCTACACTTGCATAAATTAAAATAACATCGATATATGTGCTGATTATGATCCTAATTTTGGTCGTGACATGTAACTTTGTAGAGCCAGAGAAATATCAAAAGAACACTTATATTATCGTAAGAAGCTTCCAAGTTTCTCATCTAACTAAAATAGTATCATCATTGATATCAATGGAAGATTCACAAATTGATTTATTCCTTGAAAAATCCGCTGTGAAATAATTGTGGACTGGATAAAAAATTAATTTTTATACAATATTATCATTTATTTTTAAAATATATAAATATTATTATATAATTTTATAAAACTTTATTATTGCAGGCCAACTACATGAATACCTCATACCTCCTAGTGAAGATAACCGTAAAAATGTAGTTTCACTTTAAAAAATTCACTTACAGAACTATTGTTATGTATATATTTTTTATTTTCAAAGAATAACATACATTTTATCTTCCTGTAATACAACCTTATAGATAATAAACAATATATATTGTATTAACTAAATAACTTCATAATAATTACTTTTATATATTTACTATCATTTTTCTATAAAATTCAAGAAAAAAATTTATGCGAATTTGTTGTCTTATATAGAATATAGAAACTTAATATTTTAAGTATCATTTTGTTCATTATACTTGTAGCAATTTTTATTTCATAATATATATAGTTTATTTTAAAAATTTTTAATAATATTATGATCAAAATTTATACTTCAATAAAATATATAATACAAAACAAACAATTTTAAATGATTTCAACACGTAGCATCGCATGAGCCACTTTACTAGTTAATACATGTATATTTCTAAAATAAAAATTATGTGTTTAGCATTTTTCTAGTTACATTACTATTTTCAAATTTCATTTTGCTTTTTTTTTTTTTTTTTTCATATAAGATTCAAAAGTTCCAACAATGAGAATCCTAGCAGCTCTTCTTTTTCTCTTTTAAAATTTTTTATATTATTTTAGAGCTATTATTGCTATATTTTAATGATGATGAGCCTTTTTGTTTTTACTTTTTTAATTTTATAATGAAATGGATAATATTGTCTATTTTTATTTATTTTATCTTTTATTGTTGATAATTTATTTATTTTATTTTTTGTATTAAGATTTTTCAGTTTTAACCTTCACAGTATTATGACAATATATTTAGTGGATATCTCTATATTTAACAAAATACAAAAGTATTGAAAAAAATTTGTAATGAATATGGTATTATATTTTTATTATTTTAAATTATAAAATATTTGTTTATATGTATTGTATGGCGATGTATGAATGAAAAATCTCATTGCCCTAAAAAAAAGCCTCAATAATAGAGGTTCTAGCAAGTAAAAAACAATTTCAAAAAAGTAATTATGATCAACAATTTTGAAAATTTTAATTTAGCACGTTCTTGATTAAAATATAATTTTAATCGAGTTTGAAACCACAAATTCTAGTTTATAACTAATCAAAATCAAATTGAATAATATGATATTGAAGTTATACTTAACATTAAAAAAAAGTTTTCATATCACTCTTGAGAATTTTAACGATTTTAATTAACAAATTTAACTATGCAATAAAACACAAATTTAAAATTTAATCAATTTTCTTATGTTGGATTCTTTAATGCATATATAATTTAGATGGTGAAAATTTTTAATATGTCATCCTTATAGCACTTCATCTTACAAAATAAACTACATTGAGGGTTCAAATAAACCAATAGAAAATTAGCTTAACCTTTTTGAATTATAAACCTTACTAGCTACTCCAAAACAACTTCACTTTTACCATTACTATCCACTAAAATAATAATATATATATATATATATATATATATAGAGAGAGAGAGAGAGAGAGAGAGAGAGGATTATTACAAGAATTATGTTTAATTCTTACTGGAAACTCAAATGATCTTTTCGATGAGGTGTTTATCCTAAATTTCATCCAAACAATTGATGAAAAGATCTATTATGGCACAGACGAAGCCATCCACAAAGGCACCGCATATCTCAAAGAGAAATTATTTAGCAAATTTGGCACACAAAGAAATAATACATTTTAATTTGCCTACATCAATAAAATGTTTGATTATATAAGAACAAATTTTTTTTTTATTATATAATAAATAAAAAATATGTTTGATTATACAAGAAATGAAAAATGAAATCTCAATTTTAAAATAGATATTTTAGAATTTTAATGTTTAATAAAATTTAATATAAATAGAAAATAAAATTTTAATATTAATAAAATTTTCGTAATCAGTCGCATATATAATCATTTTATATTTTACAAGTAAATAGATTAATTTAAGCAATCAGATTCTAAAAATAATAAAACATCATAACTTTTTTAAAATCTTATTTTAAGTTTTTGAAGTAAATTTAAATACGGAATATAAAAGTAAAACGAAAATTATATTCCCATTTCATTCTTTGATATAACAAACATATCTCAAATGTATTAAACCAGATCTACCAAAATTTACATATGGATGTAAAAAACTTTTGAATGCCTTCACACTTGAGAAAATGATAATAATTATCAAGTCTCGTTGCATCATTGACTTGATATATAAGATAAATAAGCATCTTCCAATACAGATATGATGAAAACGTACAAAGTGAATCTCACATCTTTATAAAAAGAAAAATGCATAATTTGCTTGTATGTTGAGTTCATATAATCATTTCTCATCCAAAACTGCTGATAAAGGATTATTGTGATAGGAGTAGCTAAAAACAAAAAGATTACAGATTGTTGTTGCTTCATGGGTTCTTGCTCGGTATGCATCATGAAACATTAGCAATAAAACAAATGGGCAAAAGTAGCTCATACCACTAGTTTTGGTAAAATATCTGGGAACACAACCACTCAACGCAAACCATATTCTTCTCAGAAACCGATTCATAAAAAATTTATGGTGCAATTCATGCATGGCGCAGCATTAAAAAAATGCCACTGAAAAACAATGTGACAATGCTCACTGAAACAGAGTTTCTGCTTGCTCACATTGCAATATCCTCTGTCAGAAATAGACCCAAAATATCCCAATTTCAGAAACAAGTTGGCTGCAGTCCTAATGCCAGAGAGGAACGTATACCTCAGGATGGCCACCTAATGTTGCAGTACCAACTACTAATAATATGCCACTACGGCATGTTTATAACTGCACTTCCAGCAGATGCCTGGTTTGCAGCACAATTACTTCCAAAATTCTTTCGATTTGATTCCCTTGCAATTCTTGAACCAAACTGCAAGAATAAAGTATACATATACAAATATATACTAAACGTAGTTAGAACTAGGTTATGGAGGATCAGTGGCAGAGCAGTTGTTTTGAATTTCAAGCAGGGATCTATGCCATCAAGAAAACACAGGTAAGGAACTCAATTTTTTTTTTTCATCCTCTAAATTATAGCAACTCAAAAAGAATTTACTTCAAAAATTTTAATATGGGATTTATCCTAACGTACACAAACTTGTTAATAAACCAAATAGAAATACCACAAACCTGGATTGCTTTTTTAGGAAGAACTGCTGCCTCATGTAAACCAAGCATTTGTGCAACCTTCAAGACAGATGATAAACAAACAATTAATATTTGGTCACGGT
This sequence comes from Omphalea diandra, assembly GCA_949677035.1. Classification (NCBI taxonomy): domain Eukaryota; kingdom Viridiplantae; phylum Streptophyta; class Magnoliopsida; order Malpighiales; family Euphorbiaceae; genus Omphalea; species Omphalea diandra. The sequence goes on from CATIWR010359146.1 coordinate 32,530, forward strand.
GGAAATTTGTGAACCCTGCTTGGCATGAAATCATCTATTAAAAGCAGCAGAAAGCAGACAAGACCTAGAAAGTAACATTGAATGTTGAGGAAAAAAGAAGAACGCCTGCTTTCATAATGGTCCTTTAAGGAGAGGGTTGACGCCCATCCATTGCCTTTCCTATTTTTATCTTTACAGCAATAAAAATGAATGGCAAACATGAACTTCAGGATTAGACATGATAGCTATTCATATGGATCCAAACAGACAAGACTCAATGACAAGTAACCCCATCAACCGTATGCAATATAAACCAAAGAAATAGAGAACAAACCTCTCTCAGGATCTTTTTATCACTCATTCCACTAGGTTGATTAAGGTTGGCGACCTCCCACAAAGGACAATCAGGAAGAGTCCTAACAACATCTTCATCCAAGAAAGGAAATCTAGCCTGGTGAAGGCAATTGAATAATAAATAATTGATGTAAGGGAAGGATTTGAGTAACAATAATTTGAGTTGTCAGTAATACCTCCTTCCCATTATCAGCAATGCACCTATCATCTCTCCCCATGTTTCGTTTCCACATTCTCTGCATGTCCAATTTCATTTCCTCATGGAGTCCACGCCCACTAATGATGGCATGCTAATACCCACAATGTATACAACAAAATGAAAGGCTTGTTCCAAAATCTCGAGACAATATGCCAAGACTTAGACCATGTCACATACCATTTAAAAAAACTTGTTACTTTAAACTGGAAAAATTCAAAGATAGTAGTTCACTAGACAATTGCATGAAAATCTGCCAGAAGCACCTTGGCAACACAATCTTTCTGTTGTTAAGGGCCCACAATCCAAAAAGAACCATAACAAATCTTTCTACTGTTAAAAGCCCATAATTCAAAAAGAACCATAACAAATGTGTCAGAAGTATGACAACACGATCTTTCTATTGTTAAGAGCTCATAATTAAAAACAACCATAATAGATCTGTCAATGCTTCAAATCTGAAGTACGCAACAAATTCAAATACTGTTTCAATCAGTAAATTTGCTTTTCCTGCTCTTTTGCTTCTTGCTATTGTAAAACAGTATAAAACAGCGAAAGAAAAGAAAGAAAGTTCTGCCACAGCCAAAACTAATGGTTTTTCTATTTATCGATTTGTTTGTTGGACAAACCTCTTTCGTCAATATAATTTATCTTTCACGCCAGATTAAGCTAAAGCAGTGTCGCTGCATAATTTGCTTTTTGTGCTTGTCTAAACATTCTATTAAAATATAATGAAGCTTTCAATAGAATCATTGGAACTTCAAGGAAGCTTAATTATTATTAAAAATTTTAAAGCACTGCATTCCCTTTTCACCAACTATAGTTGTTATAGTTGTTAAAGGCACAAGACACACTAATGAGCCAAGAGGTCTTGGAGCTAGGTGCGAGACATAAGTTGCAAGTTCATGCATGAGCAATATGAGGTGCAAAAATAATAAAACTTAAAGAAATTTTAAAAACTAACATCTAAGAATTTTATAAATGCAAATTAACATTATAAATTAAATAAATTATCTAATGTATGCAAATAGATTATATTTGTAACCCTTGTGATAACAAGAAAAAATTTATATTGATTGTACTTTTATTTCATACAAAAATTAATTGAATAATTTTAAAAAATTAGAGATCATATGAACTTTAAATTGTCGAAACATTGTTAACCGATTTTTCTTTTAATTGAGAAAAACCAATTTTAAAATTGATGGCTTAAACAAGTAAACTTAGCATGAAATTCAAATGAAAAACTAAAATCTTTTTCTCTTGATTGAAAGAATATTTACTTTTTTTAAAAAAATATTGATAAAATACTTACAAAGTTGAACATAATAAAGAAATACAAAAAAGAAAAATATTTAATTACAAAATATACACCATAATAAAAATAATAAATATAGTATAATATGAATTAATTAACTTGACTTAAATAATTGCATTGTAGTTAGTACTTTATTTTAGACAAATCCCAAAAATAGATTCATTATTTTCTAAGTTTTCTTTTAAAATAATTTCTAAATACTATTTTTTTGAATGTGGAAATAAATAAAAGATTGAGCAACCCGTTTAGAAGAAATTATGTTCTCTACTATCAATAGGTTGGAAACTGATGTTTCTTTTTTCAACATGAAAATTCAACCTTTCTCTCAAAAATAAAAAAAAAAGCTAGAAATAGAAAAGTAATGGAGGAGTTAGAAATAGAAAGGGCCAAAAACGCATACTTGCCAGAAATTAAGAGATCAACGACTCCAATAATGGTGGTTTTGTCATATTCTGGTGACTTTCCAATGCCACCGAGAAACTCCTTGGCAACTTTCTGGTGCATTGACAACGGATTATGGTAGAATGGGTAGCTTCAATTCTAGTGGTGGTAGTATTTTTAGGTAAAAGATGTAGATAGTGGTGGTATTTTTGTGTAAAAGATATAGTTAGTAGTGAAAGTTAAAGCGGCATTTTTTTTTTGTGTCCAGCACCGATGCTAGGCGCATGCCTAACGACACCTGCCTTTGACCTTCAAAGGCACAAACCCAACCTCTTGGTGTGCTTTATGCCTCAGGTGTGCCTATGACAATTATGTCAATAACAAATATTGTTTTTTGGAAACCAAGTATTTATCCAAGGGGCCAAATCTTGAGCCGCTACTAGCTTAGATATGTCCTTGCATTTTTATCATCATGTTCATATGTGTCCATATTGTCAAAAAGGCATATTTGAGGCTTGAAGCACGTCTGGCGATTGAGTTAATACCTACTCAAACGTGCACCTAGTGTCAATGCTAGATGTAATAAAGACATGTTTCTTTAACTTCAACTACTACCTACATCTTTTATCTAAAAATACCACTACCAGATCTGTTACAATCCACTATCAACGTGATAAAACGTTTTCTAATGTCTTCGAAATTTAACCTAAACACCATTGTTGGAGTTGTCGATCATCAGTCACTTCCTTTTTGGCAAGCATGTGCCTAAGATTTATCTCTTCCACTTTGTTTTAGTGTCTTTCTATTTTTCTCTCTTTCATTCTCTTTCTATTTCTTAGCTCTTTTTTTTTTTTTTTTTTTTTTAATGGAGAGAAAGGTTGAACTTTCATTAAGGAAAAAAGAAACACCAATTGATAATAAAGATATAAGCTCTTCCGAACAAACTGCTCAATTTTAATTTATTTTCACATTTAAAACAAAGTACCCAAAAACTATTCTCAAAGAAAACCCAGAAGATAATGAATCTCTTTCGGATTTGTACTACAATGAAGTTATTTAGGTCAAGTCAATTGATCCAAATTCTATACTATATTTATTATTTTTATTGTGGTATATATTTTGTGATTAAATAAATTTTTTAATATTTCTTTCATTCTTTTCAACTTAATTAAGTATTTTATCAATATTCCTAAAAAAAGAGCAAAAAGATTTCTTTTCTATCTGAATTTATTTATTTAAGCATTAATTTTAAAATTGGCTTTTATCAATTGAAAAAAAAAAAGATTAATAACGTAACAATTTGAAATTCATATGATCTCTAATTTTAAAAATTATTTAATTAATTTTTGTATGAAAAAAATGTAATCAATTTAATTTTTTTTATCGAAATTTTGAAAGTAGATATCAATGTGACATTTCTAATTCAAAATATATTATCACATGGGTTACTATAACTCAAACTCTTCGCTTTAGTGAATCACTAAATTAAAAGAGGGCGCTTCTCTTTCGAGCCTTAGTAATCCTGTTTGCATATAATAGAGAATTTATTTAATTTATAATGTTAATTTGTATTTATAAAATTATTAGATCTTAATTTTTAAAAAATTTTAATTTTTTTCGTGGCCTATATAGGATGAAAACTTCAGTTAGGTCACATTTTTGCGTTTCAGGCGTGTTTTCGCATTTCAAAAACTTTGTGTTTTTTCCATGTTTTTTCATCTACATTTTATAAAATGTGGTTTCCCCATAGAATGTTTCTCCTTTCTCCGTTTCCGTTTCCATACAACATAGTTTACACTTCATTTCGCTTAGGCGTGTGCCTGTGCCTCCCACTAGGCTCCAAGAGCCCTTGGTGCCTTTAACAATTATGTATGTGTACAGAATTTGAGTGTTGTAGTGTGACATTTGACTTCGTCTAAGAGGATTCTTGGAAGTTGGATTTCTATTCCATTCTCTCTACTACCACCAAATATATCATAATTGATTGGAAAAAAACAAGGGGATAAAACCAACCGAAATCAAATTCATAACTGCACAATTTAGAATGATGAAATACCTTTCAGATTACACAGCATACTCTACACATTGCATTTCAATGTTGGGACATCATATGCAAAATAAATTACCATGAGGTTTTTAAACTAGTGCTTGGCATAATTTATTATAGTTGAGAAAAACATGAAACTTGGTTGCATTAAGACCATACCTTCCACATCTATATTTTGTTTTATGCCTTCCATAACCAGCACATGCTCATCAGCACCAGAGCCCACCAGCAGAATCCGGGCCTTGGACTCATACTTAAAGGCTTGTTGATTCTCATCAACGTCATTGCTAATTCCTTTGTAGACCCAACTGCAACCTCTTGCAGCGAGCCATAAAGCGATTCCTATATTCAGGTCCTGCAACATTAAGTAAATAAAGAACCTTTTTAATTCAGAGAAGGGTACCACCAATCAAATGCATTTCCAACATATTTACAGAGCTAAATTAATATGCCGATTCTATTTGCAATCAGACATGTTCATCATCAGTTGAAAAACCTTAAAAGAACCATCAAGATGAAATGATGCCTACATGTGTATCATGAAATGCTCAAAATCATAACTAGTGAGTTGTATGCCATGAACATGGAAAAGCTCACGTAACAAAACTATACTTATTTTTAAGAATGAAACTGATTACCATGTAGGTATTTGCAGGGTTAATTAGAGACACTGAGTTTAATCCAATGTGTCTACTCTGACAAGTCTGCATCAATCTCTACAAGCTTCCACCTGCATTCTCAATCAATTCAGAAATACATTAGATCAAAATGCAGGACCAAACTAGGATTCATTGATGAACAATATGGACTCAAAACCAAGTTGAACTAGTTACACAGAAGAATGCAGCTCAACGTCTTTGCCTCTTTCTAGCTGGATGAGGAACTCAAAGTATCCGAAGTTTATTAACCATAAAAATAGGCCAATTTATTGTTGCCGTGGACTCCTAATTCAATATAGAGCCGCTTTTTTTTTTTTTTTTTCTCTGGTCCACATCCATTTGTCCGTAAATGCCCCAAGTAGTTGTTCTCCAATTATCACTACATAACATTGCACATAAGCATTCCATATATACGCTGCATTAAGTATTCCATATATGTGCTGCATACATTTCAAAAATTTCCCAATAGCACTCCTAGATCATTTGACATGAGAATTCAGGAGATTTCAACTTAAACTTGGGTGAATGTCACAACAAATCAAGACATACAAAATTTAGTTCTGTACCGTCTCAATGGTACAATCCTTCTAAGTTCCATGATGCCCGCCTTGGCAGATATCCTATCAGAAGAAAATTGACCGTCAAAGCTCACATTGAGTAAATCAATTCCATCTGCACAAAGAAATTTATTGGAGAATTACCCCTACAAAATAATACATGGCAACATTTTGACTGGTTGTCTTTGCTTTTAGGCCAACTTCAATAACGAAGCAGCAAAGAAATAAAGCAAATATTGCCAATGTGATAAGTAGTAACACAATAAGTTATACACAGTAGGATTTTAAAAAATTTTGAAGGTTTTATATTTCTCCAAGGGAAACATAAAAAGGGAAAAATAGCTCACACCAATCTAACATAAATGATAATGGACCAACATAAGGGTAAAAGTCAAAAACATAGAAGCTGAGAAAACTTGTACAGAAAGCCACAAAACATTTGTTGTCCAATAAATATTTTCAGTGTGTTAAACCCGTGAGCAATAAATATAATAATAAGCATACCCAATATAAACAAATAAGCAACTAAATTGCCTTTAAAAATTCAAAACTCCAAAGGTCTTGATCCTACCCCAGCAGACCCCGATCTGACATAACAACGGCGATAAAAAATCAAGATATGGAAGTGTGATAGTGGCAACTGTTTGAAAAATCGTTGCTGGAAAAAGACATGCACAAACACATAGAACCATGTGCCTTACATTTTCAGCGGCTTCATAAGAACGCATTTTCAGTGGCTTCATAAGAACTCAAGTTTAAGCATAAAGGAAAACATGATAAAGAGTTAGGCAAAAGATTGGAAGGCTAAGTATTATTTCTACAAACTATTAGCTGTGGCAGAAGAATAAGTGCTGGGTCAGAACTTTTTAAATTCAAAAACTTTTAAGAGATGACAGAAACAAAAACCAATAGAAAATGAAAAATCTAGTTTATTTAGAAACACATACAGCTGGGATCTAGGCATTCATCCAATAAAGCTGCAAGTATCTTAGAATCCAATCCACCAGAAAACAGGACTGCCACTGGAACAGGTTCCTCTTCCCTGCTATCAGATGTTCCTGCCTATGCATTTAAATCCAAAGTGTTTTAATAAATTGGAAGAAAAATCACTTAGCATAAATAATTTTTCTTTTTGAGAACTCACTTAGGATAAAGATTGCAAATGCTCATTTCTTTTACACCTTAAAATCCATCCCCCCCCCAAAAAAAAAAAAAAAAAAAATTAACCTTACTTAAAAACTCATAGACAAGTTTTTAAGTGAAATATTTCACTTAAAAAAAAAAGAAAAGGGGAAGAAAGAGATGCAAAGAAAGACCATTAAACTCAATAAAAAAAAATTAACCTCAGTTAAAAACTTATAGACAAGTTATATTCAGTGAAATATAAGAACCTTGAATGTTATGTTGGTCAAAATAAAGGAATAAATAGTTTGAAGAATAAAAAGGTATGTTATTTACATTCATAAGAACAGCAATTTAATTCCATGCAATTCCAGACCTCAAAATCTTTATGCAGTGTTGAGCGCAGCATCACAGATTTGCTTCGAACGCTTAACACACTCTGAGCTGGCAATGAAACAGGGGTTCGATCAGGCCCTACAAAGTCAAAGAAAATTTACAACCCAGGATCCCCGTTCTTATTCTTCACCAGTCAAAATGAGATTTATTAATAGAAGTTTGGAATTTTCATGCTTTGCATTTTATGCACAGGGCAATATGTAACCAGATTGAAAGGGTATTATATGCAAAGAAGGTGAAGACATGTTATTTTAACCTCTCACAATAGCCTTACCAGATAAAGAATATAAGTCTTCTGCTGTAGGTTCAACAGAAACTCTTTCCCACTTAATCAGGTCTGTTAGCATGTTACTTGCCCATTTATGTTTTCAGATTTCACCAAAAGATGTCCATCCAGTTTTGAAGTATTCATTGATAAACTGTATGCCAGACATGAAAGCTCCTCAGAAATTAGGAGTGGCACTTCAAGATCTACACCAAATAGATTGCTCGTGTTAGACAACAGTAATTAGTATATCGTGATTGCCATTTAATCAATAGACAGATGCATATTCTGAAGCTAACTTGTGTAGCTTACATGAGACTGATGTATATTCTGTATCTAACTTGTGTAGCTTACATGAGTTTCAGAACATTGCATATCCTCTCCTAGTAGCTAGTTTTTATCATCGTAGTGGAGTGCACTCCAGTAATGTGTATATTTCAATAAATACAATAGAAGGCAAAGTGATAGAGAACAAAAACTTATAAATATAGTAGAAACAGAAAAAGTAATCAAGAATCTTGATTATGCTAATTTGAGAAAAGTTACAATACTGTCATCCAACCAGAATAACATATAACAATTACAACAGAATGATTGCTCCTTTTAATGAAAACAATTATTCAAGATCATGCAAATAATCTTCATAATTATCCAAAGAGTGTGTGTGTGTGTATATATATATATATATATATATATATATTAAAAGGATAAAGATAGGAAAAGCTCTACCAAGCATTATATACCAGAACTCTGATCAACAGAAGAACGTGGTGAAACAGAAGATAGCATAAACCGAGAGTCCTTCATATTAGGTCAATGAACAAATACCAAATGCATCCCGACCAAACCAAAGAGTCTGTGAACTAACCTACGCATGAGAAGAAAAAAAAAAATCAAAATTTTCATCACCCAACAAAAACCCAAAGATAGCAATCATGATAAAAATAAAAATAATACTAACAAATAAAAAATATCGCTCACAACTACCTGCCAAAAGAGAGGTGAAAGTGGAGGTAAAAATGTAATTTCACCCGTTTGAGGCATGGATAAAAAATGAGGAAAGGGGATATTGAGGGAAAAAAAAAAAAAAAATCTCTGCTCTGCCATTTTTAGTCACCCAAAATTTGAGGGGAAAATGTAAATTAATTTTATAAAAGTGCCCTTGTTTTCTTGTTTATATTTATTAAGCTTAATTATATTATTTTAATAAGATTATTTATTGTAATTAAATATAAAACACTATATATATTTTAAAATGAAATATAAGTAAATCATTGGTTAAAAATAAAAAAATTTATACTTTATTTATTCTTAAATTAAATATAAATAAATCATTAATTAAAAAAATGGTGCATATGTGTATGCCAATTGTTTTTATTTACAATAAAGTATTATGAGAGTATGATAGAGTGAATTTATAATTCTTTTCACCTTATTTTCACATTTTTCAAATCAAGTAAGTAAAAAAATTCTCTCTTTTTCATTTTCATTTTTTCCTAAATAAATAAATATTCACTACTTTCACTCTCTCTCTCTCTCTCATCTAATTTTGTCTCCCCATTTCCTTTTTTTTCCCAGAGTGTTAATCATGACTTTTTATTTCCTTACGTGTACTTGATTGGGCTGTCTTATTCATCGATAACAACCTTGTTATCATGAAAGCTAGTCTAATTTCTCATTGGTATTGGTTAATGAGTAGTCACAGGCTAGTCTGGATTTCAGACTTTTTCTCCGTACCTAAAACAAAAAAAAAATCGCATTTTCGCGCGTGCGAGTGGAGTATAAAATCATCACCGTCATTCTACGTCAAGAATAGATCTTACATCAAAAGCTCACGTGCTAGTGCATGGACCCCGCATTCTGGAACACACGCGAGATGGGTACACACGACACTGTACAGTACATGCGCTCACGCTCTGTGTATCATACGTGGGAATCAAAATCTGGACGGAGACTGGGGAGTCCCAAAACCCCCAAAACTCTCTATATAAAAACACTATTTTCCCTCTTGGACTTTATTACTTTCTCCTTGACGGCTCTCTCCATTATTCCCTCCTGGCTGGAAAGAGGGAGAATTCTGCTCTCTTTAGCAGGTAGATTTTATTTTATTTTTTTGGCTGATATACTTTTCCTTCTAATGATTTTATTTTGTTTGTTTAAAACACGTAGATGGGTTGATCGAAAGTTTTATTGTTTGAGTTGATTGATAGATTTATCTGGAAAGGTGGTAGTTGTTGTTGTTAATTCCTAGATTTGGTTGTTTTCTTTTGCAATTTTGATCTGGTTTTTATGTGTTTTGATTTGTAAAGTTTGAAGCTTTTGAGCCGATGGTAACAATGGTAATGGTATTGCTGTTTGTTTTGGTATTAGAATTTATTTTATCATGTGCCCGTATGTAAAATTTTGATTTTTCCTTTTTTTAATGCTTGATCATTTTTGGGTAGTCAATAATTTTTTGTTTAATCTTTGATCTAATGTGGTGCTAGAGTGATCAAAACCTTTGCTTTTGGTTTGTTCATGATATTTGTGGTTGGAATTTTGTTTCTGGCAATGCAATTCAAGTTCAAATCGTTTACAATTAGGGTTTTGGCAGTTTTCTCTTGGTCTTTCGTTTAGTCCAAACCCATGCCAATTTATTATCTGTGTTGTTTCCTCCTATGAACGCACATCTTTTGTGTTTAATCATCAGAATTCTGTATAGTTTTAGCCTTGGGGTTTAGGGTTTAGGGCTGCACTTAGCTTGACAAATCATGTAACCTAATTGTTGTTGTTAAAGAAGCTGGAGTCTTACATGCAACAGTCACATTGGACTGGATATTGATTAAATATGATGTGTTTATTTGCATTGAATTCATGTTATTGTGTTTGTATTTCTAATTATCTGCTTTCATATATATTCTCCTATTTTATGTTCAGTTTGTTTACAATATGTATGCATTATTGCTGTTTGTTTTTGTTTTTGAATCTAGTGTAATTTTTTTTGACAGGGATGGCAGCCCAGGCAGAAGAATCTATCCGCACACCACAAGTGGTGGCGAATACCTTGGTGGAGCAGTACTACAATAAATTGACTGAGTCTCCAGAGGAAGTTTACAAGTTTTATCAAAATTCTAGTGTGATTAGCAGGCCAGATTTGGATGGCTTGATGTCATCTGTGTCAACTGTGGAGGTAACTTCTGCAGTATAGTAATTAATTAAATATAGATGCTCTTCATTCAGCAACAAGGACATCATCTCTTTCCTTGAAATTAGTTGCACTATAGTTTTGCTTATCCGCTGATAATTAATCCCTTCCATCAAATTAGCAAAGTTTCTTTGCTTCTGTGCATCATGCTTTATTATATGGGTTCTGTGTTGGCCTACTCCAGGGTAAAAGATTCCATCCATGGCATGTTTTGATTACACTGAGAAAAAGGAAATGCAATCCCATTCTAAACTAAGTATTGAGGATTTGAACTTTTTTGTTTGGTATGTAATATAATAGAAAGAACGGTGAGACATTCTAATTTTTTGGAATCTTATTCTTAAAATTTTGAAGTAAATTAAGGTACCAAATATGAAAATAACTCATTCCATTTTTTGGTATACCAAACATTGTCTTGTTTGGTATTTATACAAGTTTTCATCACTTGTTGTGGGTGATTGTTATCCCAGCATTGATTTTGGTTTGGGAGTTGTGAGCACTGAATTTGTGACTTACATTTATTGAATATATCTTTCCTTAGATTGATTTTATTCCTTTATTAGCACTCTAATTATTTTATAACTTTGGCCAATATATCTTTGCTGCTTCTTGTACTGAGGATGTCTTTTTTTGGAGCAGGAAATTGATAAGATGATCCTTTCCTTTGACTATAAGAACTCTATGATTGAGATATTGACAATTGATGCTCAAGGGTCTTTTTGTGATGGAGTGATTGTTTTGGTGACTGGTTTCTTGACGGGAAAGGACAATGTTAGAAGAAAATTCACGCAATTATTCTTCTTAGCCCCACAAGACAGTAATAGGTATTATGTTTTAAATGATATGTTTAGATATGTGGATGAAGAGGAGGTGATATCTGTGAAAATTGACGATAGTGATGATACTGCTCCAATAGCTCCTGTGACACCAGATCCTGGTAAGTTTGTGTTGTTTCATTTTGATACTTTGGTGAAAAAAAAAAAAAAAAAACTAATTTTGCTATTACAGAGCCCACTCTGATATCTAATCAGTCTGTGTTGGATCACACAATTGTTGGCCCTTCGGAGGATGATACTGCTCAAGCTGAGGAATTTAGTCATCCAATGGACAATGAAAAGATTTCTATTGTGGATGAGATTATCTCTAGTCACTCTGTTGATACAAGCCAGAATGATAGTCCCTCAATTTCAGTTGGTACAGATCAAATTGATGCTAGTCCAGTTTCTGAGGCAGCTGTTTCTAATGTCCAGGCAGATACTCCCAAGAAGTCTTATGCATCAGTAGTAAGTTCATTAGCATGGGTTCAATCAAGAATATCATGACATGATTGGAGATGATTAATTTTCTTATGTTTGTTAATTCAGGCAAATGAATTGAATTATAAGAAGCAACCATTCCAACAGAAGATTTTACCCGCCAAACCTGTCCAACAGTTTTGTGCACCTGTGGCACCTGAACCATCTCCTCATCTAGCTAATAGCAAATCTATGGAAAAAAATAATAGCAGTTCAGGTTTTTGTTAGTTTCGTTGCACATCTATGGGTTTATGCCTTGTTAACTTCTATGGACCACAATTTTTCTTATCATGTTTTATTTTTACTATTTTTGTTTATCAATTTATCTGTTTTACAGTGGTTAAAGGTTACTCCATATTTGTTGCCAATTTGCCAATGAATGCAACTGTTGAACAGCTGATAGAGACTTTTGAGAAATTTGGACCTATAAAACCCAATGGTGTTCAAGTCAGAAGTTATAAGGTCTTTCTGTTTTTGCTTTAGTTCTGTATATTTATATTTCATTTGTTTTTGTTTTTCTGTGACTTACTGTTTTCTGGAAACTCTAATGTTCAGCAAGAAAAGAATTGTTTTGGCTTTGTGGAATTTGAATCTGCAAATTCAGTGCAGAGTGCCCTAGAGGTATTGTTATTTGTTTTCCATAATGCATTCTTTTTTTTTTTTTTTTATAAACAGAATTTAATTTTTTTTTAGTTGGTTGTTTTTATTTCTTTCCCTTTCCTGTATGCTCTTGTGGTTCATTGCTATGGGCTTTGTTCATTTCTTCGGAAACATAGTAACCTAACAAGTGCTTCAAAAAGTGGCTACAATGCCTTTGGCTCTCTACTAGTTGCATAACCTCTCCTTTCTCTCTCTCTCATATTTGAAATGTCTTTCACAAAGAAAATGATTTCTAAATAAAATAATTGCGAGTGGGAGGGAATTTAATCCACAAGTTGCATCATTTTTTTATATTCTTCCTTGTATTTTCCTGTATAGAGCTTTATTTGATTTGCTTTCTTTCACAGGATCTTGTATTCTTCTAATAAAATGGTATTTGTTTTGAATTAAAATTCAGAATACACATATTAGAATTGTATGATGAAACTCCAATTTTTCTCTTGCATTTATCTGATATTCAGAGGCATACTGTTTCAGGTTGGTTCTATCCATATCGGTGAGCGACTAGCTCATATTGAGGAAAAGAAAGGTAAGTTTAGTGACATGGTGGCTCATAATTTTTAGATTTTTGCAAAAGTGATATTAGCCTAACTTTGTTTCACCCTGTTTGTAGCCAATAATGAGGGAGGGAAATTCCCACCTAGAAAGGGTGGTTTCCGAGGTGACAATTTTAGGAGTCGCGGAAACTTTGGCGTTGGCCGTGGCTATGGAAGAAATGAGTATGATAATCAAGGTGGATTATCAGGTCAGTCTCGTGGTGCTGGTAGACGTAATGAAAAAGCTAGCCAGAAAATTTATCAGAATGTCGGAGGAAGAGGTGCTCGACAAATTCAAGCTCAATCTCAAACTGAATCTAAAAGCCCAAGCTCAACCTGAAGGTCAAGGTTGTGAAGAATTAGGCTCTTTTTTGCCTGAATAGTTTTTACTCTATTTTTTGGCTCAATTATTGGGATAAGAAAGAAGGTTATACGTCAGATTGCGGCTTTTGTTCTTAGTGGAGTTGATAAAGAGTTATTTTTAGCACTCTCTTCAAAATAGAAAAAACAGAATATGCAGTTGTTTTTATTATTGGAAAGATTATGTTATTTTTGGTTACTGATTATTTCACAACCATCATTTCTTCCATCTCTCCTCACTCACTCTCTTTCATACATGCACAATTCATCTGCTTAACTGATTGGTATTATGTGCACGCCATCAGACATGTTTCCTAATTTTAAGGGACTTTTTCTCAAATAAATGCTATGTTAACTATTTTTAGCCTTTTTAATTTAATAATATAATATAAATAATATATATATATATATAAATAATATATATATATATATATATATATATATATATATATTATTGTTTTAGCACGTGCCTTGCGCCCGTTTTTGTTTTTTAAGTGTTTTAATTTTAATTATTTATTGAAAATAAAACTTGTCAAATATGTCAAAACATAATTATTACAATTGAATCTATTTAAAGTTTAATTATTATAATATGTTATAAAGTTATTTAAAACACACATATATGATTTGGTGTGGATGAAAATATTGCTATATATTTATTTTATATATTGGCATTAAATATTTATTTAATTGTTGAATGACAAATAGAAAGTATTCATGTGGTTAATGAAAAATAAATAAAAATTTATGCTTGTGATTTTAGTTTATTGAAGAATAATGTCAACTCTATGTTATATAAAATCTTTGCTTGATTTAATCTTTTTCTTCGTTAACTTCATATGTTATTCTTTAATTCTTTGATGGTAATTTGTAAACATGAGATAGATAGTAAATACTAAAAAATTTTAAAAAATATAAATAAAAATAAAAACAGTAAAAAAATGAAAAAAATATATAATATAAATATAAAACTATAATGTGAAACTATTGACAAAAGAAGAAGAAGCAAGAGTCCAACTCTTTATTGGATTATAATTACTGGAAAATCTAAAGTTAACTTTTATTCAAAACCACTTATTAGTACCAAAGACTCCTTAATTATATTATTTTCATTCTTAACATAGACTTTTCTTAAGGATAAAATTTATGCAAATCTAATCAAACACAATTACTATATATCAATTTTTTTTTGTTGAGAAAATATATCAAGTTAATTTCTAAAGGTTAATATATAATTCAATCCACCACAAGCAAACCGATTCCATGCGTAAAATTATTTACAATGGAACTAAGCCAGAAAACTGGATTTGTCAATTAAAAAAGAAGTATAGTTTCTTCCTAAAAAAACAACCGGTTCCTTAAAAACCAGTATTCATTAATCTTTTCCCATTTATGAATCCTTTCTGCCGTGAAAAGATTTATCTAACCAATATATATATAATCATTTTTTTTAATTTAAATTTTAATGATGGTTGTATTCATGAATCCTTTTTTATATTTGAATTTCAATGCTTACATATAACAAATAAAATTTTTTATATTTAAACTAACTGCGTTTTGATCGATTCAAAAGTTTTACCTCAAATCTATTTTTTTTATGTAAAATGAATAAATAAAAAATAAACATATTTTCAATAATATATATATGTGTGTGTTGGATGAACGTAAAATTATTGTAAAATCTCTCTTAAATACTTAAATAAATATACATTTTATCCTGTTTTATTTTCACAGTTTCAATAATATATATTTCTATATTGTTAATTTATTTATTTATTAAATGAATAGCTCTTTATTAAATTTAATTTGAAAAAAATAATATATGAAAATTAATGACTTTTATATATAATATATTTTTATAAATTTTATTATAAATGAGAATATATAATTACTATCATTTTAATAAAATAAAATAAATATAAATTATATAAAATCTCTCTTTTTCATAATTAAATAAATACATATTTTAATTCATTCATATTTGAGTTAGCAATAAAATAATATATAAACATTTTGTGGGGATCCAATTTGGTGAGTGAGAAAGAATACAGATCTCGATTTCTGCACGCCACCATAATGCAAGAGCTCCTGATTTTCCTCTCGGATTTTCATAGAAAGCATATTCAAACCCCATGCTCTTTCAGTGGTGTTCCATTATATTGCACCTTTGTTTGGTTTTAGACAAAAAGATTTGGATTAAGCATTTAAGCTATCGAATTTTCAGAGCTTGCCCTGCACCCTGACAATTCCACACTCATAGATACTTCTTCAATTTAGGCTAGATTAACCCAAACGAAAACCATGTGTATTGCATAATTCTGACATTCGATGGTATACCACCTTTGTTTATGGCCATCACCAACATGAACGAAGACAGATGGTCCTTGATCAATTATTGACATTTAAACCAACTCACAATCATGCGTGGATTACGATCGGAGATTTTAATTTAATCGACAAATAAAAGGATAAATTGAGAGGAAATAAGCAATCACAAGCTCAGCTCAATATCCTGCTGGATTGGGTAGAAGCGTGTAAATTATTGGAGGTTAACTATAGTGAACCAAGATATATTGGGATTCTAACATTTTACATAGATTAGACAAAGCTTATCTGAATTGACAATTGCTTTTTAAAAATGCCTTTCTCCACCATGGAAACGTGTGTGGTTCGGATCATAGACCGCTGATTTTGTTTCTATTTGGGCAGGTAATGAAGCAAAAAATAAGATTTCGTTTTGAGCATAAATGGATAGACTGTCACAAATGTGAATAGATAATCCAAGCAGTGTGGGATTCTCCCTTTCAGGGTTTCAAACAATTCCAGTTAAAGCAGAAACTAACCGAATATGGCATAAAACTATGGAGGTGGCATTGCGAAGCAGTGGGAAATTCAAAATCTCAAATACAAGAAATCCAACGCCAATTGAAGGAAGGCAGAGGTGATTCCACTCATAGTTGTGAGGATGAATAAAAACTCATTACTCAACTTGAAATCCTTTGGAGCCAAGAAGAAAAGTAATGACAATAATGATCTCGGATACATTGCCTTCAGAAGGGAGACAAAAACACTAGCTTTTTCCATACGAACACAGTTAACAAAAGAATGAAAAATCAAAATTTGTCTATCCTTTCTAATAATGCATCAATCACTTCTCAATAGGAGATTGAGGTATTAATCGTTTCCCATTTCAAATCTCTTTATGAAAACTGCAGTACTTGCAGAGCAAATGAAATCATTGACCTTGTGCCTCAGAGTGTCGCCCCACATATAAATGATCATCTTCTTAAACCTCAATATAGAGAAGGTTAGAGAAGTTGTGTTTAGTATTAGACGACTTAAAGCACCTGGGCCCAACGATTTCCCTGCACTTTTAATCAAAAGTATTGGAATAACATAAAAGAAACCCTTTTCCAAGCTGCTAACCAAATTTCTAACAAATGGATTTATCTTAAAGCAACTCAGTTAGACTTGCTTAGTTCTCATTCCTAAGGTTAACCTATCAGATAACCTTGACTAGTATAGACCCATCAGTTTATGCAACATTAGTTATAAAATATTCTCTAAAATTCTGGTCAATAGACTAAAACCATGGTTACCTTATCTTATAAACGAAAACCAAATGGCCTTTGTTCAAGGACGACATGTACAGGAGAATATTTTAATTATACATGAGTTTCTCAATTCCAAAAAAAAAAAAAAAAACCTTCAGCAACAAATAAAAGTAAGACGGGCATCAAATTAGATATATCAAAGGCCAATGATAAGGTTAATTGGTCTTTCTTGTAGGCCCTTTTGCTTAGAATGGGGTTTCACCAACACTTTGTTCATCTTTTCATGTAATGTATGACAACGGTCACTTAGGTTGTTCATTACAATAGGAAAACCACCTCTTTCTTTTCCCCATTCAGAGGTTTAAGGGAAGAAGATCCCCTATCACTATATTTATTTTTATTTATCACGAATGCGTTTGCAACTTATTGTATATGCAATTTCTTGTAACTTTATTAAAGAGGTCAAGCTCACTAAAAGGTGCCCTCTTTTTTCATTCTTATTGTTCGCGAATGATACTTTCGTATGTCTGAATGCATTTCTTCAGCAAGTAGTGCATCTCAAATATATCCTTAATCGATTCCAAGAAACAACTGGACAACTATTTAACCTAAATAAATCTTCCATAATTTTTAAACACTCTGTTCCTCAGGTATTACAGAACCAGATTAAATAGTTCTTTAGCATGAACTCTATGGAGCGAGGAGACAATGCTTGGGGATTCTGGCAGTTTGGGGGTCTAGTAAGATGCAAACCTTCAACTACATTGTGTTCAAAATACGCAAGAAAATATCGAACTGGAGTCACATTTGCCTATCTCAACGTGGAAGGGAAGGTATGCTCAGGCTCGTTCTTACTGTTACCCTTGCATTTACATTATCAGGTTTTTTTGCTACCGAAGACACTTTGCAACAAAATAAACTGTGTTAACGAAATTTTGGAGAAACCAAGATATTGATGCTTCCAAACGCAGCCTAGATAGTTGGAAAGTGTATAACCAAACCAAAAGCCATGGGTAAGATGGGGTTTAGAAGCATTCATGATTTTAACCTTGCTCTTATTGCAAAACAAGCATGGAATTTACTAATCCAACTACATTCCCTCTGGGCTAAACTAATCAAAGCTTTTATATTATCCTAATAGTACCTTTTGGGAGGGAGGCTAAAGTTGGTCATCGAGCATCCTGGGGATGGACGAGTCTTATAGCAACCAAATCTATCCTCAAAGAAGGAGCTCTTAAATAAATTAATGATGGTAAATCTACTATCTTGTGGGGACAATCATGGATCCCATCTTTACCCAAATTTCAATTACAATCCTCAAAAATCCACAATGTACTTTGAATAGGGTTTGTGACATTATTAAAAAGGTAGATGGGATTACTCTATGATATCACAATATCTATCCCCCAATGAGATCAAAGTTATCCTATTAGTTCCCATTAGGATTCCCCAAAAACCTGATAAATGGATATGGCCTGTGGAAAAGTTTGGTCGATTCACTGTAAAAAACTGCATATTTTATGTTGCAAAAGAATGATTGCCTATCCAACGACTAACTTCTACTTCTCATGTGTTAAGCTCAAAATTTTGGAAATTTATATGGACTATGAACATCCCTCCAAAAATTAGAATATTCTTATGGAAAACAATTAGAAATGAAATCCCAGTGGGGTTGATTATGAGGTATAGGAGACTGTCTATCCCATTTTATTGGTCTCAATCATCTATTTCTTATGTGTCCCTTAGTAACTCAAATCTAGTTTGCATCATTGCTAAACTATAGCCCCCAAGTGCCTCAACACCTTAAGTTTTCTCAATGGATGGAAAACCTAATTTGTCAATGGCATTTTGATGTGAAAAAAGAGGTGTGGACTAGGATCTGTTTTATCCTTTGGTCCATTTGGCTTGCAAGAAATGAAGTCATATTTGGTAAGGAGAAAATTGATCCAATGGAGATAGCGAGGCAAGGGGATAGACTTGTAGATAAGTACTGATTAATGGCTACTTCTCACTCTAATCAATGTTCTCCTATCCTGAATTTACAAGTGCAGGTGGCAGAGGAGAACACGAAGCAGAATCTCTTGTGTTATCTGTTTCAATCCCATAAAAAAAACCAGTTGATGTAGCCCTTCTTTTGCTTAATTGGAACATAAGTAGGATGACCTATTTCATCATGGCTCTATCAAGAACACATGCTGAAGCCCAACTGATTTTGTTAGCCATTAATTTTGCGATTCAAATCAACTTATCTAATGTAAATATATGTACTGATGGTTGCACTGATACTATTATGTATTTGAACAATAGGATGGAAATCCCGTGGCAGATTGAGAGATTGATAGATCAAGCAAAACAAAGGCTTCCTCAACTCAATCAACGGACGATCAAACAAATTCCTAAGCTCATTAGTCTCTCATTTGGGTTTCAAACCCTCTACCTAAACTCATTAATCCCATTGGTTGTACTTTTTGTCATCGTTAACAAATATATTTTCTTTTGACAAAAAAATAATATATAAATTAGAAATATAAAAGAATCTAACAAAGTTGTACAATGCACCGATTGTTTAAGTAATTAATAACCAAACTTTATTGAATGCTTTTTAGCTTATGACATTCATTTTCTTAAAAAATAAAAAGCAGAAAAAGAAAGAAGTCCATAATTTCATTATTATAATCCAAAATGTGGGCCTCTGCCACATAAGCCTGCAGTCCTTATTGAAGACATTGCTTCCTGGACGTCCGTTCTCCCTTTAAGCCAAAATAAACACGTGGCAGTGCAGATGTGTCGTAGAATCTCAAAAGAAGTCCAGGTCAACATCAGTGCTGTGTGCTACCAAATCATCCTGTGAGATCACCCCCAGCTGCTCATGTTCCTGTCTCACTTTATTATCATTAATAACGATAATGACCCTTCTTACATAAATAGTTAAATTACATGTTACCAAAAAAAAACAAAAGTTAAATTACAAAAGTACTATATATTTTTGCATATGTGGCTGCTTGTGGTCTCACTTTCCCCTGCGGACATGAGCTAGCTATATACACTGAGAATTGTCTTGATGATTAATGAGCTGGATTTTTTTAAAAAAAATATAAATTTCTTATTCATACAATAAATTCAATATTAAATTTATTATAATTACTATGTTAAAAAATATTTGTAAAATAGTTTTCTTTAAAGACCTTCAATCATATTAAGAGAGTTTTGTAATTTATAATTTAATAATAAATGCATTTTATTTAGTGATTTTTTTTAATGAGCATCAACTTTTAAATCTTTTAAATGAGTATAATTAAAAGAAAAATATCAATAAACTATTTGTCAAATTAACTTGAATTTTTAGATAAAAAAACTAAAAGATCCCATAAAAAAAATCCTTTCATATTTGTATATTGAAAGAATAATAATTCTCATGACAAGAGATATATATAACCCAAAAAAATAAGAAAATATAAAAATGAACAGATTGAATCAGATATATAAATTTGAAATTTATTAAGATAAAAAATAAAAGAAATAAACTTGCACGATAAACTAAGAAAGTAAAATAATTTCCAAGTGATCTAGATCGCAAATTTAGTAATAATCAAATAAACTCAGTAACTGTAATGGCGTGTGGAGCTATTGATGACGGCTAGAGAAGGGAAAGGGGAGATGAAAACAATGAAGCATGGCTCAAGGTAGAGTGTTCAACTGATGGTCTTCTCCATTCTTACAATAGAGCATGGCTAGGGGTGTGTTCTATCACTATAGTAGAATTATAGGAAGCTTTCTTTGGATTGAATTATGGGAAGCTTTCTTTGTTAAGGATTACATATTATTTAATACAACAGAATAAGTTATTACTCAAAGTCTTAACAAGTGCAAATCAATCAGGTGTATCGCAAGGCTAAATTTAATGTTTATTGGTCAGTATATTATGGGCTTTATGTGTTAAAATGACCCTTCTGCTAGTTTGAGTAATTTCCTCCTTGATGATATCTTGAATGTTATGTATCCTAGATTATATTTTTATAGTTTTTATTTTCTTTTCCCTTGCATCTAAATAAACAAATAATTTAGCTAGTTCAACACAACAAAACATACCACATTTATGTTAGGTTAACATTTAAAATATTTTTAATGAGTTGGATTCATTGTTTTGAAATTGGATCGAATTGAGCGGTTTAATTGATATACTTAAAAATTAAATTAGTTTAGTTTAAATAAAGAAATAAAATTGATCTTTTTTATAAAAAAAAAATTATTGAATCGAAGTGTCTCCAAAACAAAACTGATTTTAGTGATGCTACATCATTTTTAATTTTTTTCTTTAAACACACATAAACTTGATTGGTTAAACTTTATTTCTCTCTGTTGCCTTACACTTCAACTCTCATTTCTAAATCTCTAAACGTTTCCTAAACTACAAAGCTTCTAAATCAGAGCTCCAATGAATTGATTTCTAAGCCTTATTTTTCATGCTTTCATTCTATGTATAAACTCAAGTCCGACCACTCCAATTGCAACTTGTTAAAAATGTTTTTTTTTCTTTTCTTTTCCTTCTTTTGAATCTTTTTTCTTTTCTAAATTAGTGCTTTACATTTTTGTTAATCACTTCATTTTCTTTTTCAAAATTTGTGCTTTTTCAGTCCATTTTCATTTCTTCAAATAGTAATATGATGGTTGCCTTGTATGAAAGAACTACCAGTAATTTGTATGTTATTCATGGCTTAAAATAAAATTGGTCTACAAGTGCTTGAATTTTCCTTACGAGTGCCTTAAGGTAGTAGAATTGGTTGGCTTCGTGGAAACATTGATCTTGAACTAGTAGTGTATTTGATTGAGAATTACTTCTGGGTATAGTTGTTAATTGATATGGTTCGTTAGTCTCAAATTATATAAATATTTTTTAGATTTTTTTATTAAAATATATGATCGAATATTTGAAGTCTATTAACTTGGATTGGTCGGACTAATCGAATTAAAAATCTATTATAAGATTGATTCATTCACCAATCTAATTTTAAAAATATTGTTAATTGGATTTGACTTTATTTTATTTATGATGTATTTTACAATATCAGTAAAAAAAAAAAATTGTTTCTACACCTAAGAAATAGAAGATATAAATATAGTAATTATACTGTTGCTAATTTAGACTTCAATCTTACTTTAATTAATCAACGAGATTTTAGTTTAGTGTTTAAAAGACCTAAGATTGAGGGTTTGAGACTAAAAAATTTCAAGTTTTTTTTTTGGATTCTTTTAAAAAAGGATTTTTATGCTTTTAAAAAAGTTTTTTTACGATATTAATAGGCTTGGAGTCGTGATATTTCAAATTTGTTTTCTTACTTGTATATATATTTTTTGATTAGCTAATTTATAATGGGAGTTGCACTCAATGCATATCTTAAGCATTAATTATTTATATTTACCTAGTTGAGAAGTTTAGATTTCTTTTTGAGAATTCTTTATAAGTATAGAAAGTTAGTGTTCTCTTATGTCTTGTAAAAAATAAAGTAGTATGTTATTTTCGAATCTATAAAAGAGAGATTATTATTGAGCTATAAAATAATAAAGACCAAAATAAGAGATTTAGAGAGAGGATGCAGAGAAATTATTTAACTACTATAAGGTCATGTTCGGTTGCGTTTAGAATAAGAAATGGAATTCTATTTCTAAAATGGATGTTTTGTGATTCCTATGTTTAGAAATGGGAATTTTTTTTTTTTTGAAATGAAAGAAAATAATTTTCATTCATGAAATATTAAATACAAAAATATCAATACATGTAAAACATTAAAACTTACAATCCACAACATATTATATTAACACCGAGTATGTTAAATTTAATCGAAAAAATGAAGATTTTTTTTTGTAAAAATACAACTATGTTGACAGAATATTAAATTTTGCATAACAGCGGTAAGCACGTTTTATTGATGGTTATACGAAACCACAACTCGACATTTTTAACTTTAAGTGAGTTCAATTGAATTACTAAAAAAAATTGGTCAATCTCTTCAATAATATTATAAATTAATCTCATAAAAAGATAATAATAACTTTTATATAAGAGGACCCAAACTTCCATGAAGAAAAAAATTAAAAACTAAAAACCTTCATCAGAGTTATAAAAGAAACAAAAAAAATTAGAAAATCTATAAAAATAAATATAGATTTGTATTATTGAGATGAAAATAAATAACTTAGTAATAAAAATAATAAAATTATGGGCTATCATCAGTGATTTAGCATACAGTAGCCCCAAAGGATGAGCAAAGAAGAAAATTTTGAGCAAAGAAAAAATTTTTGAGAGGAATCTGATTTTTTAGTTTGACATGTTTTAATGTATTAGGAATAGAATTCAAATATTAATAAGATTTCATAATTACCCCTATATTCAATATTGTTATAATTACCCTTATGTTCAATAATTTTGTATTTTTTAAGATAAAATAGACATATTTTATAAACATAATATTTTTTAAATAAAAATATTAAATAAAATTTATTTATTTAAATTATTTTTAATTTTTAATTTTTTAAAATATCAGAAAAATTAAAATTATTATTTAGATTCTTAATTTTTATTTATCAATGCCAAAAGGGCGGCCTTCTTTATCATATACTTGGAAAATAAGTTTTACCTTATTATTATTATTTTTTAATAGAATGGGTTATATTGGATGTGCTTCTAATTGAATGAAACTCTTCAGGTGGGTGAAATATTGGTATTGGTGATGAATTTTGGTTTTCCCTTAGCATTGGAGGAATGATTTGTCCACCAATCGTTTTTTCACTTACAAGCAAGTACATTAATTAATTGGTTTCAGATAAACAAATTATCGCAAAAGAAAAAAAAAAGGGGTGGCCTTCAATGTCTAAAAGAAAAAAAATATAAAAATAAATTTTATTTATTTAACTTATTTCAAAAATTAAATTTTCAAACATCAAAATTAAAATTATTATTTATTACTTCAAAATATCAATATATTAATTCTTTTTCACATGAGTCAAAAACAAAATAAAAAATTAATACATTATTAATTTTTTAAAAAGATAGATAAATTGAAATAAAAATAAAAAATGAAATAAAAAGTTCATAAAATTTGAGTCCAAATAAAAAAGCAGACATCGAATCCAACATTATTGCGTAAACGTTAGTCATTTCAAGATAGATTAACAATTTGTCCACAAAATTCAAAGCTATTCCAAATCATGCAATATAACTTCTAACCCAACTATTAGAAACAAGTCAAAAAAAAAAACCACCAATAATAGCAAAATAAAAGTAAATACTGTGACAACTATGTATCGCATCCGATACTAAAAAGAACTAAGATAACATCTCACTCAAGGTTCTTTCTCATCATCTCCAATACTAAGAAAGTAATCCAAAAGATATGGATCTTGCACAAGTTTTATTTTCACCCTATGTTTCTCTTCAAATGATAAACTCACAATCTTCCTTAACAATCTCTCTTATTTTTTTGGAACTTCAAAAATAGATGCAATTCGAGCAAATTCATGCCTTCTTTAAGTTCATTGCCAACAACATCTATCAAGCAATCTAAATATGCAACCAAACTATTAGTGGCTCGAGCTCTCTTTCTTGTAGATTTTTTAGAACTTTCTGCTCTTGAAGCTTCTATTAATAGTCCTACAATAGAAGTTGAATCATCTAATTCATCTCCAATGATAATATTATTGTCTCCCATATTTTCTTCCCTCTCTAAATTTTCAAGAATATCAGCCAATGCTTCTACATCTTTTCCAATAGCTCGCTCTATCCCATAGATTATTTCTAATTCATCATAGAATTTGAATGGTTTTCCTCTCAAGGATGCTACATCAGGACAACTTTAAAAAAAGAAAATCATTATTCAATAAATGCAAAAATAATTTAATAATTATGACAAGAAATTAATAAATAATAACTTAATTTAATATATTCATTCCACACATTAGTAGAAGCTACTACCGTCTTCTTTTCTTCATCCTAATAAAGCATCCCATGTCTGTTTCAAAGTCTTGCAATGCGAATAGATATGTTTTTCTTTTAAACCATGATCAGACAATTTTTCTTCTAGCATCTTTTCTTGTACTTTGCAATATCCTTTAGTAAAGCCTCTTTTATTATTATTATTGTGAGTACCTTTTCCTTTCAACTCGAGCATGGCTTTTATTAATTTTTCATCTTCCTCCGGAGTCCAAATATGTTTTGAACTCATACCTAATTTGCACAACCCAATCAAATGAACAATGATAAGTAAACCAAATATATACAATATTAGTGCTAACTCATAATAAGCAAATAGCATACTCAAAATTGTTTTCAACATTTTATAATACGAGTATTGAGCAAAAGAAAAATCATTCTCACTAAGCTTGCTTGAAATTTTGTGCATTAACTAGACTAAAAATCATAGTTTGAGCTTAATGGTTGATACACATGAACTGCTCTTGTTTGACTTCTTTTTACCCTACAACTTAAAATGCTAAAGATCATAACATGCTCGCTCCTGTTGTATAGACACAAGTACATCATGATTCACATATCCTAATGTCATTCACAATTTGTTTAATTAAGCTCACAGAGTCAGCCTTAGAAATTAATTATCTATGAAAACTACTAATTGTCATATCTCAAATTGTGATTTTTCTGTTGCTGACATCAATTATGTAAGAAAAGTTATACAAAGATTTTGTTGTTAAGATTTAATTAACATGTAAGGAAAATATGTGTACAATTAGCTAGTGAATTTCTCTTCCTAAACCAACCCAACCCCCCAAAAAATTTAAAAAAACCAAGCTGCAAATATATTATCATATTTCCTACTGCAAGAGTACATGCTACAAAATGAAAGCTTATGGTAAAGTATACTTGTCTCCACGCCTTCTAATGAGGTGAAAGTGCATTCAAGCTTGAGTATTCAATCATGTACCACTACTAAATTCATGTTATCTTGACACATAAGGCATGGCTAACCTAATATATTAAAATCTCAAGCTGATATGTGTAGGGTTGGTTGCTCTAATATGAAACTCATTTTCCCTTTGTTTCCTACTGTTAGGAAAAATATATGTTCTCATGCAAACTAAACATTCAATTTTTTTAGGTTGTTTCTTTCTTGATGGGATGGCTAGGTGTTGTTTTCAAAGCAGATATAGCTAGTGTGTCTAATCATTTGGCCATTAGATTAACAACTAGTTACTTAGGTAGTCTGACAACTTTCAGTGTTTGGAATTAGAAAATGTTTAAGCTCATTATTGATGGTCACTAGGTGTTCATTGTGGTTGGCTTTCTCTTAGGTAATAAAGCACTTCATAATATTAAGGGGTCTCAGTAATCAACACATGAAAACTTATTCTCTACCCATATGTATATATATATATATATATATTCAAATTTAACACATTGAGTGAGCTATTAATTGTTGTCTATATTTTCAAGCTTTTTCCTTATAGTCTATTCCATCAAACTGGGCATTGGAACAACAAAAGTTTCAAGTCACTTCTAAATAGGAGTGAAACTAAAATTTGCAGGAATTGGAGGGTAGACAATTATATGTGTCATTTGTACTACTTCTAATTTTACTATACTATTAGTTCTTTAATCAGAAAGATGGTTAAAGATGGTATGTCAACAATGAACATATAGAGAGTAAATCTACAAGGAGGAGAAGAATAAGAAGAACAAAAACCGACCAAAACAAATTATAATATAGTCGTGAAGTAAAAGAGAAGAATAATGTGAAATAAAAAATAAGTAGCAACAACGTACCTTTATTTCTCTTCCTCTTGGTTAAGTAACAACTGTAGAAATGCAATAGCGACAACAACGACTATGAAGATAAGACAACAACAATGACGACTGTGGAGATGAGATAATGGCAACGACAACTATAGAGATGAGACAAAGACAATAGTGGCAAGTGTCAGTGGTGATTATGGACAAAACAGAGTTGCAACAATAATGAAGGGTGAAATGAAGAATCGTGATTAGAGTTGTAATTTTTAGTTTCAAAAAGGGGTCTTTTAGGTATGTAACATATTTTATTAAAAGCACACGAAATCATACTCTGAATATTAATAAAATTCAAATAATTAGACTCTTAGAAAATTAAGATATTGGATTCCTATTTTCTAAATATTAATCCAAACTAAGTTACCAAATCCAAATATAGAATAGAACTCCTAATCCTATTTCATTTCAAGTGAACCAAACATGACCTAAATATTGTATATTCACTTCTCTTCCATTTTACCTTCTTTTTAAAGTAAAAGTAAATTTGAGTGTGCAATTTCCACTATAATTGATGTTAAAAAAAACTTTTAAAGAAGTTTTTTAATTTTTAATTTACAATCAATTCACTCCTCTCTTAGATTATTATCATCATCAAGAAGTAATAGTCTAATTGGAATTGCATTCTTATTTTTTCATCTAATTTAATTTTTATTAAAATATGAAAAAAATTTCTTATAAAAATGATTTACATTAAAAATCAAAAGAAAAACTTAAAGTAAAAAGAAAAATCAAGGTTATTCTACCTCTCTTTCCTTTTTTATTTTGGCTTTTATTGTCATCTATACCAACCTCCACAAAAATTAATCACTCACCACCATCGCCAAGAACAGACATCGCCGCCACCATCAATCATTTTCAGCAATATCAAGAATGGATACCTTCCATCACCACCTTTCCACCCTTAACTTCAATCTTTATACACCATCATCATTGCCCATTCTTCTTTTTCTCTACTCAATCCATCTCCTCTTTCTATCTCTACATCAAACTCCTCATTTTTTGGAACAAAAAAGAAAATATAGATATAAGAGACTCTATACTCTCTAATTAGGAGCCCAACATCACTCTAAGAATCTAAATTTGTCGAACATGAATATGAGCAACTAAAATCACTATCAAATTCTTTTTTCTTTCATATTTCATCGAAAAAATTCTCATTTAATATACAAATTTGACTCATAGTCATAACCGCAATAAAAGTAGAATCAACAACAACAATAATTGATGTTGTCACTGTCATAACCGCTACAACAATAATTTGTATTTGAAAGTAGGAATTTGTGCGGTTGTTAAAGGAGGATTGTGAACAGGCGTTAAAAGTGAGATTCTTTGATGAAGAAATATGAGATTTGTTAAGAGAATCGTGTGACCATTATGAGCTAAGATAAAGAAGGGAGATGGAATTATATGTCTGTTTATTGGCTTGGGTGGGTAAGTTGAGAAATAGGCAAATGAGGTGATAAAGAGGAAGAGAATGAATTGTTTTTCTTAATTGTATTTTTAAATTTTTCTTTTAATCATTTTCTATATAAATTAATTTTGAATTACATAAAAATAATAAAACTAATTTTTATATTTTAATAAAATAGAGTAAATTGAAAAATAAAAATATTATTCTAATTAAAGTCAAATTTTAATTATGAAATTGATTGAACCAATATATATATATATATATATATATATATATATATATATATATATATATATATATGACAGCTATTTGCCTTTTAAATTGTATGCTCTAAAAGTATTACCCAATTTATCGATTGAAGAAATTATATACACATTTCTTCTTTTTTACTTGCACAAAAAAAAAAAAAAACTAAATTAATGTGAACAATACACTTAAAAAAAAAAAAAAACAAAAGAGTTGCTATAAACTCCTTATAATTTATCACAGTCAATTGAGTCATTTTGTATATTCTTTTTTTCTGAACGATGTTCTTTCTCATATTCTAACACCATATAATTAAATCTCTCACATTGATTTTGTTATATTACTAGATTTTTTAAAAATTTTTATTAAAAATCATTAATGTTTATTATTAATAATTTCCATGATTTTCCACATTTAACTAAATCATCTCTCACATTTAACATTTCATAAAATTATATTTTTCTTATTTTTGATTCATTATATTATTAGATTCTTTCAATTTGATATTTTTTGTTAAGATTACTTAAAAAATCTATAGATAATTTAATATAATACCTTAAGTATTATATTAAAATTTAAAATGTACTATTCCTATTATTTCATCAATTTTATTAATTTTTAAATTGAAAATAAGAAAATTTTAATTATAATAACAATTAAATACATAACAATATTATAATAAAAATTAAACAACAATAAAATAAAATATTTTTATAGTAATAAAAAAAAATCATCATCTTCATACACACCTGTAAAATTCTCAATGTCCTCTTTCATCCATTTACAATTAAAAAATACTCTCACTTTACGTTTTTTTTTATTATAATCTTAGTATGCTTGACTTTTTTTTTTTTATTATTATAATCTTAGTATGCGCTTGACTGTGATTGTAGTTAATTTCTTTAAATTTTTTTTTATTGTTTTAAAATTAAAAAAATTGAAAAAGGGAATAGAATAATATGGATAGTCAAATGTGAAAATTTAATATAATAAAGTTTAAATAATTTTAATGAAAATATCAAATTAAAAATAATTTTAAGACTTAATATTATAATATATTAAATGATAAAAATTATTTTATATGACATTAAAAAATAGAAAATAATTTAATTAAATATAATAAATGAATGAAGTTATAGTAAAAAAATTATTATTTTCAATAAAAAATTAATAAGCATAATAGTATAGTGAAGTAAATATAAAAATTAGTAAATCATTTGAGATAATTTAATTAATTATAACAAATTGCGTGACGTTTTTTCGTAATTAACCTAAAAAAATGTTAACAAAACACTCGAACGTCATCAAAATGACCAAAACAGACATCGAAAGGTCGCTTTCAAGTGATTTGGCAATTCCATAATGCAACTGACAAGTGGACGCCCGCACCCACTCGGCCACGTGTCCATATCCATAGCTTTTCAACACGTGGAACATAACATCAACACACCCTCTTGTTGCTCGTTTTCTGTCCGAGGCCATAGAATAATTAGTTATAAGAGTTAATTACCCTGATTGTTACCTTTATTATATT
This sequence comes from Omphalea diandra, assembly GCA_949677035.1. Classification (NCBI taxonomy): domain Eukaryota; kingdom Viridiplantae; phylum Streptophyta; class Magnoliopsida; order Malpighiales; family Euphorbiaceae; genus Omphalea; species Omphalea diandra. The sequence continues at coordinate 62,380 of CATIWR010359146.1, forward strand.
TAATTAAATTATTTTTTATTTTTAATATTATTTTAAATTATTTCTTATATTTTATTATATTATATTAAAAATTCATTTCATTAAATTTATATGAATAATATGAATATTTTTTAGTATAATGAAATAAATTTGAGAGATTATTTAATATAATATTAAAAAAAGTGATGATAATTTAATTAAATATTATACACACTAAATGAGTTTAAAATAATTAATTCAATAAAATAAAAACTTTTTTTTTACTATATCTTCTCTAATTAATGAAAAAGTGACATTTTTAATGTTAAATGACTTTTAAGATAATAAAACAAATGTAATAAATGATTTAATATAATATTAAAAAAGTAATGACAATTTAATCAAATATTATAAACACTAAATGAGTTTATAGGAATTAAATCAATAAAATACAAACTTATTTTTTATTATATTTTCTTTAATTTACGAAAAAGTGATATTTTTAATGTTCAATGACTTTTTAAGATAATAAGACAAACATGATAAAATGACTTAATATAATATTAAAAAGTAACATACAATTTAGTTAAATATGATAAACGTAAAAAATTTAAAATAATTAACTCCAATTATAATTAATGATACTATATTATGTTGCAATAATAATAATGATAATAATAATAATGTTAATCTAACCTACTCTAAATAATTATTTTTCTAATAACAGAAATTACTACTAAACTCTAGTTTTTCCTCTTTCTTCCCTCACCCATTATTTCCCTTTGTCGTTCTTCCTTTTTCAATCTTAACCCATACTGCTTTAATGTTTTTTGATCATTTAATTGTAAAGTTCAAATTCGTTGCTAAACACATTTTCAAATGAATATTTGAATTAGTTAATATATATATATATATATATACACACACAAAATTTTAAGAAAACAACTGATATTTTTTTATTATCAACTACTAGTTATTAATCAATGTTTTTAAAATTACGCGAGTCATTGAAATAATTTAGTTGCCAATGTATGATTTTATTGATTTGACTGTTTTAATTTAATTAGGTATTATCATGTTCGATTTTTGACCAATTAGTTAGAAATATTTAAAATCGATAATGAATAATTTCACAAATCAGTCCAATTTGATTTGGATAATTTCAAATTTTGATTCCATAGATTTGAATTTCAATTCTTTATTTTATAAATTATTTTTTTACTCATAGTAAATATACATTAAAAATACACAAAGTTGATTGATAAATAATGTTCATAATTAACTATAAAAAATTATATTAAATATTATTCATTAATGATTATTTTTTTCTTTTAATTTTTATTTAAGTATATATAACTTATATTATATGGAATTATTTTAAATAAGTTATGCATACTTAAGTTGAACCATATTTACACGCACATATAAAATATATAATATATTTAAGTATATATGACTTGTATATAGTATATATAGCATATATAATGTATATAAAATATATAAGCTTATATGTAATATATTTAAACATGGTTAAATTTTATATAAACAAAAATATTTTAAAATTTTAAATATATAAATCATAAGTCATAATATTTATAAAATAAATATATTATCTTATATTTCATATGTATAAATATAATATCTCTTATATATATATATATTAGGATTTTAATGATAAATATATGAGATTGTGATTTTAATTCTTTTGAAATTTTTTTGTGATGATTATGTTTACAGAGATAGAAATGATATGTATTTTGGGTATTAATTAAAAAGACTTTCATGACTTTGAGTTAGAAATTGGCTAAATTTTGACAGAAAAATATTTAAGTGTAATGATATCAAAATACGAGGATGATTAAATTTATTTTACAAAAATAAAGGACTAAATCACATATTAACATAAGCTAGAGAGGTGGAATTCGTAATTAATCTATTTTGAAACACCATTATATGCTTATCAATAGCTAAACCAAACGGTCCAATTCTAAATTAATGCCAGAAAAGATACATACATGTCGAAAGTTTAAGACACGGGAACCGAACTTCAGGGGTAATAACTAGGAATCGTAGGGGAGGAGAGGAGACAGACAGAGACTACAAAATCTACGACGATTCCTCACGGTTAACAATCCCCAAAAGCATCCCATCCACGTGGCGAATTCCCAGACTTGTCAACAGCAAGACACGTGGCCAGTTTTGCCTTGCTTTAGTTGCATCTGTACACGCGTCCAACTCGAGGGCGCAACTTGTCTTTGGGAACCAAAGGGACAAAACAATAAAAATAAAATAAATACTAAAAAAGAAAAGGAGTCTTGTTTTTATGTCAGTCGTACCCACGTGTCGCTCTGCCACCTCTGATAATCGCCACTTGGCCGTCGCCTAGGTACTTTTCTTCTCCAACGTGAAGGGCATTTTTGTCACTGAGTAAATATTACTATTTATTTTTTCTGCAATTTTTCTTTTCTCTTCTTTCTTTTTTCTCGCGCTTCCGGTTTCATTGTTTTTCTGTGTTATATTCTTTTTTGATTTCGTTTTCTCTCCTCCGTCGACACTTATTATTACTCCTTTCTTCTTTTTCTTTTCAAATATACGTATTTTTTGGGCAATTATTATTTTCCCTTGAATTCTTGCTCATCCAAAATCCATTAGCAGCAAATGAAAAGAATAACAAAAAGCGAAAAAAGAAACGTTTTTTGGGTTTTAAAGGTAACGCTTTTTGGTGGGAATTCATTGAAAAAGATGATAAAGTTGCAATTTTTAGACATGGTTTCTTTTTGTTAGTCAGATCAATTACTTCTTATGATGTTTTAGTTTTTTGATGTGTTCTTTTGTTTTTGTTGTCGAAACAAACGACATCCCTTAACCCAAAAAAACAAACAAAAAAAAGAACAAAGCATGGTAGGAGAAGAAAACGAAAGCAGAAAAATAAGCAGCAGCAGAGCAATGGAGACCCTGAGTTTAGAAATCAACAGGTACCCAAGAGATCTGTTGCAGAGATTCTTGTCAACTGAAACCACATCCAAAACGCCAACGCCTAGCGAACGGGAAGATGTAGAGGAGGAGATTGAGCTCAATCTTGGGTTATCACTAGGAGGAAGATTTGGGGTTGATAAGACTTGGAAGAAGAACAAACTAACTCGGTCATCATCTGTAGCTGGGTCAATACCACTACTGAGGGAGCACGATGCATTTAGTACACAGCCCGTATCGTATCCTTCCCTGATGAGGACATCTTCTTTGCCTACGGAGACTGAGGAGGAGTGGAGGAAGAGGAAGGAATTGCAGAGTTTGAGGAGAATGGAAGCCAAGAGGAGGAGAAGTGAAAAGCAAAAGAATTTGAATTCCAATTCGAGGGGAGGAGAGTTGAATTTGGAGGAGGAGAGGGGAGGATTGAATTCCAGTAGAGGGAATTGGACACCCACATGGGCTAGGCAGGGTGGTATTAAAGGTACTAGTTTGCAGGGATTTGTAGGGCAGCAACAGGGTTCACAAGGGTCTGTGGAGTCCCAAGGAGGAAGCTCTTCTGGGTTGTCAGAAATGGAGAGTAAGCCTGTTCAAGGTTCGACTTTATCCTTTATTTTTTAACTTTTTTTTGGCGTTTTATTTCTTTGGCTTGTCTTTAGTTGTTTATCTGCCTTTAATTTTTTGGAAATTACGATGTTTGGTTTTCTTGTGATGCTAAAATTAATGTTTTAGTTAGGTGTGGATCGGATTATTTGTTTTTGGTTTGCGAATAGTTCCCCTCTCATCAGTTGTTCGCACTACTGCTGTTTAAAGAGTCTTGGAAATGTTGTCTTTTAAATTTACAATTGCTTGGAGAGTGGGGAAAAGGTGCTAAATATTCTGATTTTAGTTAGCTTTCAATTAATAATTTCAATTAATTATGCTCTTAGTAACTGGTGTAAGTGGCTGTGCCACTTTGTTTTGAGCGAAATAGACTGTTTTTGCTTTCATAAATTTTTTATGAAATGGGGTTTGAATAAGGTATCATATTGTCTGTTTAGAGCGTTGATTTTTGAAAGGTATTAAGTTAGCGTATTAGTTGAAGATGTTAATATTGATTATTGCCATTGTGATTGATGGGAATTTAGCATACATGACTTAGCATTTGATTGATAATTTGTTATGTATGTTTGTGGATTTAATTTGTATCAAACAGCTTAAGCCTATGACAATTACTACATGCTACTAAATGTTTGCCCAACTTGATGAGTTTGGCCTTTGAACTTGATTATGGACCGTGATTAAAATTTTGTTCATTGAAGTGTAGAGAACCCTGGAATTTCAGTCTATGATGCTTTATTAGAGTTCTCATAATGGGATATGTGAATTTGTTCCTGGAAAAGGGAGACTCATTTTATAGTGATAAGTTCCTTCAGTTGGTGTGAGCTGATACCTGAAACATAGTCCTCCTGCCACTGCAACTCCAAAAAATGCACTTCTTGGTAAGTGCATCAATATAGAATCTTGTTTTTCCTATATTAGAGCTCCATTGCATAGGTGTGGTTTATAAAACTAAACATTACTTCTTGTCATGATTGCACCCATTGTGGGAATTCAAATATCAGGAAAGGCAGAAGCCTTCCAAAACTAGCAAGAAATTCTTTAGTGTACTTTGCTGGTTTCTAATGATTTTATTAATCATCACGATGCATTCAGACAAGCCTACGTGCATCCAAAAGTAAAGGTATGGGATATGTGGAGGGTGGAGTCTTATAGGGAAGAATAATCCAATTGTTAACTTAGCATAGTAAGCTGGAGCAAGAACCTGATAATTGGACCATCTTTTGGGGACGGTTGGCATGGAGCTTTTTTTAAGGATTCTAAGAAGGGAATAATGAAGGATTGAAGGGGAAGTTGTAGTGAATATTCAAGCATCAAATTTGCCCCTAATCTTTTCCTGGCGGTGCTGATATCATAAGGATATTTTGATAAAATCTCACTTCTCCTATGATGTTTGAAACATTTGGTTTATGCTGCCTCGTCACGTGGAGACCATGTTTATTTTCTGTGTATTTCTCCAACCCCATGTAGCCTGGTTGAGATCAAACAAAAATGTGCTGACTAGTTTGTCTTGCTGCAGGATGAAGATCTGGCATGGCATATTGCGTTCACATTAGATAAATATCCATGACTGTCCCATTAAGCAAAGTAATTGTGTCAATCATTCTACATTAGCTTTTTATTCCATTTTGTACATCACTGTTAATATGTAGATATATTGATGACTTGGGGAATAGGATTCTTGATTGATCCATACTCCTCACATATTATCCAGTGTTCTCTCTCAAAAATTTTCCATGTTATAGAGTTTCCCCCTCATAATGCAGTTTTTTCAGTAGGGGATTGACGGGGAGTTTCTCAATCATACAGACATACACATTTAAAAAAAAAAAAAAAAAAAAAGAAGAAACGTGACAGGAAAAAAGGTACAAGGGAGAATTTAGGTGTAATGTTTTCAGATTATTGGATGCTGCTCTTTGCTTGATTTGCAAATTCATCATGGGGGAAGAAAGAAAAGAGAGAGGGGTGCGGGGTAGAGTAAATTGGAGAATAGTTCTATAGCTCACTGGAATAAATTGTTTTGGACTCTGCTGCTGTTGACTCTACTAGTTTGGCTTTCTTCTATAGTTGGCTTACTTTTTTTCCCCTTAGTCTTTATGGCATGTGCTTGAAGGTTTTTTAACTCAATAGTTTGGACATTAGCAGTCTGACAGTGGTTAGCCAATTAGTCTTAACTTGATTGCTTTCTTCATACCCTTTACAGTGTGGGTTCTCATGTTCATATTCTTCCATGAAACAATGTAATGGCAGTTACCGGAAAAAAGGGCTAACAACTTGGTTATGGTTGTGGCCCGCAGCTCGTTTGTCCTCTTAATGAACCAAAAGAGAAGAAAAGAAAAACTAGTTGAACGTCTCTACTAAATACTTTTGAACTTGTGGATTAGATGCCTGTGCAAACTATTTACTTTCAATCTACTGCAAGTAAAGGAAAAACATAGAAAAATGGCAATTGTTATTTTGTCGCCTAATAAATATGTCATCTACATCTCAGGATTGAGCAGCGGTGGTGAAGCACGAAGTCCCATGAGTAATCAAGCCTTGCAAGATCGAAGCACTCAAGAAGCTGTTGGTTCATCAGGGACAAAAACAAATGACAACATGTGCAGAACCTCCAGAGCCGAGATGGAGAATCCATCCAAGAAGCATGATTCTGCAGAAAATAAAGGGAGGGAAATTGGGACAAACGCTATGGAAGATATGCCTTGTGTCTTCACAGTAGGAGATGGTCCTAATGGGAGAAGAGTAGAAGGCATTCTGTACAAGTACGGTAAGGGTGAGGAAGTAAGAATAATGTGTGTATGCCATGGCAGCTTTCTCTCCCCTGCAGAGTTCTTCAAGCATGCAGGTGGCAGCGATGTCAACCACCCTCTTAAGCATATAGTCGTAAATACTTCTGGTAGTTCTTTTTTGTAATACAGTATTCGTGTCACCCCATAAAAGAAAAGTGGGGTTGTGAAATAGGAAAAGAAATTAAGAGAGAATTGTTAAAGGATAGATTTTTGTTTATTTCTTTTTCAAGGTTCTTGAATATAATTAACTGTTTCCAGGAGAAGTTTTCAACTCTTCATCTTTCTGGGGATGTCTTCTGAAATTTCTTTCTTTCTTTCTTTCATATATATGGCTTGGACAAAGCGTGGTTGTGTATTATAGAGAAGGGAAACCAAAGTTTCTTATGTTTCTGCAAATAAGTGATGGTTATTGTTTTTACAGTTGCATTGTTGCAAGAATTGTAGATGATGTAGCAGCAGATGACCAATTTTTCTCTTTCTAATGTGAAATCAATTTCATGAAGGTGCTGCAGGAGATGTATATGAACTTAAGGAGGACCAAAAGGCAAATTGCCTGTTCACGAGGGAATAATCCTACTAACAGTTCTGTCTGCCACTAGAAGAAGAAAAGGAAGGTTGTTCTTTTGTATCAAAATCAATGAGGCCGGCAAGATCATTTTATTCATAACTTTGGAGGTTGTTGAGGGGAAAGGAGATTCTCAAACTCAAGTCCTCACATTCATCATCATGGATAAATTCATGTTACTTTTTGATGGATGAAGTGAACCTGCCTATATATATATATATATTTTGCCTTACCTTTATTCTTGTCAACCTATACAAAATTAGAGTAGGTCAATGTGGAGGACTAGCCTTCTTCGGTTTTAAGAGATGTAATATGATAATATATTTTTTGAGGCAAGCAATGTAACCAATCTTGATAAGATTTGCTTCTTATTATATTGTGTGATCTGAATCTTATTTTATTGTTATTTATATTAGCTATTTATTTAGTAATATTATCTTTACAAACTTCAATGGCTAATTTTCCTTAATATATATTTTTTCCTTTGCTGGTTATTGTTTCAATTGTTTTTTTACCTAAGAACTGGTTCTTAAGTGGACTGTATTGCTCATCCTACTTAATTATTTCATTCTCAAATTTCCTGTTCAAACATTTTGTTTCGAAAAACCGTTGTTTCCCTTTTACTTGATAAAATATAATCTAATAACAATTTCAAAATTTGAGTTTTTTTTTTGTTAGCAAGTGAAATTCCCACTATCAGATACTCATAGTGAAGATAAATCCAACCATTAAACTTTTATTAAGGTATAATAATATGAAAATATTTTGCTAGTCTGGTATATTTAACTAAGTTGTTGAATGAGTGACACATAAAACCGTTAAGTGTAAAACGCTAGTACGTGTCACTCATCCAACTGCTTAATGTAATACTGATAAAGTATAATCTATTTCGATATGGCGCTACCTGTCTAACAAAATCAGTAATTGCAAAAGCTAAAAGAGAAGCACAAACCCTAATATAGTGGTTTGAATTTCTAATGAACATTCCCCTGACAATGAAACACTAATTATAGATAATTTCTGCCCTCACGAACCCCAAGTCACATATGTAAACCGAGAATCTAAAGCTTTTAGCTAAAATCTATAACTAAGATGGAATATTGCTAAAGAAACATATAACAGCATTAACATTCTTCTTTAGATCACCACCAGATGAATGTCTGACATGGTTATTTGCAGCAAATGTACAATTTACAAGATTCCTATTCTTGTCATAACTTCTACACTTAAATGTACACATTCATGAGCCTAATTGTCTTGCCAACGTTAGGGAGGTCGAATTTGTTGCAACTGTTGGACAACTTGTTTCATGGTAGGCCTGGTTGAGAGGGTATCGACGGTACATCTGACAGCTAAGTGCAGCACATCCACCAAGTCATCCTTGGGACCGGATTCCCACAGCCCTGCAGTGAAAACATCCTTTGCTTGGCCGTATCGCAATAGCATGCAGGCCCAAGAAACAATATTAAAACCATTTTCATGTGAAGAAAATGAAGGATCCAATGCTTTCTTATCTGATATCAGCTCGAGCAGAACCACACCATAGCTATAAACATCAGCCTTCTCGGACACGCGGCAGGTCATAGCATATTCTGGAGCAACGTATCCA